>CAEGAD010012766.1:0-30175 GCA_903067055.1 Poeciliopsis paucimaculata
TAGATAGATAGATAGATAGATAGATAGATAGATAGATAGATAGATAGATAGATAGATAGATAGATAGATAGATAGATTTTCTTTCCATTTTGTCATGTTCCAACCATATATTCACTTGGATTACTTGGATTTTTATTTTATCTACCAACACAAACATGGACATAAGTGTAATTTTAAAAAATATAATAGAAATATTAATAAATGCACCTAAAGAGGTGAAAGGGACTCGAGTTGTGCTGTATTAATGGTATGCCTGATTCTTTATGTTTTTATAAATAAAAAGTAAGAAGTAAATTTCTGTTCTGCCAGTTCTTTGTTATCCTTCTAATTAGTAAATAGTAAAGGGAATAAATCTTTAAATGCAATATAAATGCTATATTCTGTTGCCACAACTCTTAGCCATGCACTCCACCAATGTGCCCTTTACCCATCAACAGTCCCATTTAAGTTAGTCACAAACCATTTAAGGACAAAGCAAAATTGCTCTTGTCAGATGAGGAGAAACTGCACTTGTTGACCTACATTTAAACTGTCTCATAGAAAAGTACACAGAGAAGCTGGACAGAGTTAATGGGGAGATGAATTGAGCGAATTAAGCAACAATGCTGTTGCTTAAAACACCTTTGACCGCAAGTTTTTTATTATTATTATTATTATTATTGTTGTAAAAATGTATGATTATATTTTATCATTGCAAACTCCTTGAATCTATATTGAGTCTTTCTTTGGGCCTCTCTTGTAGTCAGACGGGGTTCATTTCAGGACCTGTGTGCGGTCTCATCTAAGCCATATTATTTCTTTCATAAATAATGTAGCTTATTAGTCACTGACACGTCTGATATAGCTGACTGCATTCTCATAGATGAAGACAGGCATGAGGTCCTTTCAAACACCAAGGTCATTCTTAGGTCATTCTAAGCTAAAAATGGTCAGTCATCTATTCTCATTTTTATTTATGTGACTATAGAATAAAAAAAATGAAAAACTAGTGAAATGTGCTGTGAAAAATGGCACAAGATAAATAGCTTTCGAACTACATTTTTCATTTAAACTAAGCATAAGTAAGAAAGGCCTTATTCCAGTTTAATTTAGTGTGATAACCAGCAGGGGACAGAAAGGCAGTGTCCTGTGTGTCTCTGCAGTTACATAACAATAATGGTGTGATGAGGAGAACAGAGAATGTGATCAGAGGGCAGGAGAGGAGGAGGGGAGCAGGCGGAGAACATTGGAGGAAAAAATAGTTTCTATTCATCCTCTCAGTGGGACACAGAGTCCTGCTTCTACTCAATCGCTCACACAAAGACACAGTCATTCTTAGCACATACAGAGGCCCTGGGCATAATAGAAATTTTAATAAAACAATGCAGTACTGTGGATTTGTAAGATTGTTCTGATGTGTCACTAAATAAAGGGTCATTGTGTTCTGTGCACAATTAATTGCAATTGCAATCACTCTACAAAGAATGCAAAGCATCCTGATCAACTTGGTAAGGAGTCATAATAATCAAAAGGACTTTCAACTTTTTTTAACAGGCGAATCAAACTCTTTAAATTAAATGTTTGTTTAATTAGACAGCGTTAACAGAAATATTAATTGAGTTCTCATACTGTGCACAACCTTGAGGAGTGCTCACTCCCCATCATAAGTAACAGAAAAGTAGTTTGAAGCAGGTTTCCCTCAGGGCTAATGCACACTGGGTAGTGAGCCATGACGTCCATTTCAAAATGGCCACGTTTTATCTTTTTATAGAACATAGTTTGTAAATTGTTAGGTATTTTGGTATGCTTTAAATAATTTTTATATCTTCCAAAAAACAAGCACCACACTCACAATGTCAATGACATCACATAATTTAAGTTCTTGGTTTTTTTTTTTGTTTGTTTGTTTGTTTGTTTGTTTGTTTGTTTGTTTTCTCGATTGCAGAAAAGTGTTCAAACCATATTTGATAATCCTGATTGGATTATAGAAAAATGTTGACACCAGCAACATATGAAGGCAATTTTGAAAGAGGGCCAGTAAATGTCCTCTTGTGATGTAATTAATCAAATGTGTTTAATGTTTTTCTTTTCTTCATCACACTTTGTAAAACATTGTAATATGTGGTGTCAAAATCAAAATCTGTCATAACTCAGCTCTGCTTTTATTGTCAATATACATTTGTTAGTAAGAAAAATACTCTGAATACTGTGCATAACAATTACTGCAAAATATTACATAACTTGTGATCATGCAAATAATTTTATCTTATCACTTAAATGTTTTCTTCCTTGTTTATGGTTGTTCCACTGAGAACTACTAGTGTGGTCTCTGCTGCAACTCTTCCTTCTTAACACAAGGTGGCGGTAGAAGATTGTCCTATTTTTTTCTCTTTCTCCACAGATACAGCTAAAACATTTTAATATCCGCAAAATCCAATATTCCTTGTTAGGCATGTGAGAACGTGAAACTCCTATGTTGTATAGAATCATCACACATAGTAAAAAAAAAATTCAAGACTTTGTTTCTTGTAATTATGATGGTCGTAGATTACAGATAATGAAAATCTAAGATTCAGTTTCTCAGAAAATTAGAATACATTGAAAAAGGTAATTATTGGAAACCTGTGTTTTCTGAATGTCCAGACCCCGCAGTCAATGCAACAGTCTATCAGGAAATTCTGGAGTGTTTCATGTTTCCCTCTGCTGACAAGCTGCATGAGATGTTGATTTTATTTACCAGCAGGCCATGGCACGGTTCACACTGCCAAAGATACCTAATGCTGGACCAGTGACCACACTGTTCTTGTTCTTCATTGGCCCACAAACTCCCCTGACCTAAACCTCATAGAAAATCTGTGGGCTGTTGCCAGGAAGGAAATAAGAGATATCAAATCCAACAAGGCAGCTGACCCATGTCATTGTACACTGATGCAGTAATTCATGCAAGAGGACACCCAACAACTAAGTCCATAAATGTATATATTAAGTTAAAGATAGTTTTCAAAATCCTGACATTTGTCATTTAAAAATAGTCGTTTTTGATTGGTTTACTATGACATTCAAATTTTCTGGGGAAATTAATTTTGGGTTTTCTTTACCTGACAGTTGTAATCATTGAAATTGCAAAAAAATAAAATAAAATAAAATGCTAGAAATATTATTCTTTGTGTAATTATTCTGTAAAATAACTACTTCACTTTCTGAGATGACTGCCAAGAAATAATGAACTCCTACGCAATATGATTTTTTTTTATATATGTTCTTGTATGTTGATTTCCACCTCTAATTGGATAAGAGCTACCAAACGGCTGATTTTATCTCTATAGTTCTTTGTGAAAAACATTGTTTGTGCATCAACAATTTTGGTGTAATCGTGTGTTTTGTTTTTTGTGTTTTTTTAACTAATTTCCATTGAGCTGGAAGCTAGAAGACATGTAATAAAACACTGTTCTATAGTATATTACATTTTCTCAAAGATGCTTAGAGACGATCCCTTTATGGTGTTTGCTGAGATCAAAATCCAGCAGCATAAAACACAAATCCCCGTTATGTAATAGAGCCCATTAAACTGAGCTCATCACAATAATGATACTGTTGATTATCTTTCTATGTGGAAGCATTCAGTTTCAATGTCAGTAGATGTTTGAATCCTGACAGTAGTATCCTACCAATTAAACTGAATCATTCAGATCAGTTTACATATATATATAAATATATATATACTAAAGCAGACAACACAACACTTTTGAGCATAGCAAATGGCCTTTACTGAAAGAAACAAAACCAGGAGATGATTTTTTCAAGTGAATCCAGAGTCATGATGGAACCAAAATGATTTAATCAAGTTACAAACACTGGACTAGCAAATTGGTGTTGCTTAATCGACATGTGCAAATAAATATCACTCATAACATGATAAGGGACGTCAACAAAATACTTAATGCTTCCTGTACTGGGAAAAATCTAAATGAAGCCACATCATGGGGTTAAAGAAGCTTTTTTATGTGGTCACAAACTGTTACAGATTTTAACTTCTGTCCTTTAAAAAGGAGGGAAACCAGTCAGATTAAAGCAGTATATACATACAGGGCACTGCTTATTGACTTTCTAAGCTGTAGGTCACCTCCACAATTCTGTGCTGCAAGAAATAAATACATAGATTTTTTTTTTTTTTTCAAAATACGGCACCTGAGAGTCACATTATTTGCAGTGAGTCATTTTGCACTCAATGTTTCCAAAACATTAGAACAAATAATGACTAGTTTAGCCTGATAAATCTACAGCTTGGGGAATATAATTTATGGTTTGGTCCTATGAATTTGAAGTGAAAGTTCAAATGTAACTAAATTTAAAAGTCCACAACAGTCAAAAAAAAATGGGGCAATAAAATTTGACACAATGCCAATCACTTATTCTCAGACGGCTGGATAAAGTGCAGTGACAGTGCTGATGCAGCTCATGTTTTCACCCACCTACACGGCCATCCAATTACTGCACTGAAAATTTCTTGCAAACGCAGTGATTTTCTATTGTTTCTCATGCCCCAAAAGCAACTGGAATCTTTTAGGCTCTGAAACTTGGGAGAGTACGTCAATGAGAGGCACATCGGGGTGTTTTTCATACACAATTAGTGAAATATGTTGATTGTATTGTGGAAGTATTTGTTGATTGGTTTACTGAGTTTCCTCCCCCTGGTCTCACAATGAGGTTTGGGCTACAGCCGGGTGATGTGAGGTCCTAAATCTTACCATCAAATAAGATAATTGCAAAAGCAAACAAAGGGGTCTTTTGTCTTGGTAAAGAAAGTTTTCTGTTTTCGGCAGAATCAACGCAATTTTTTTTGTACACAAAAGGTGGAAAAACGTTTTTAACATTTTTAAAGTTACTGGTTCATAACTTCAACTGTGTAATGATGATCCTAAGTGCCCGAGTCGAAAGGAAAATGTGCTTCGTCTCCGTTCATCCAAAGAAATTCTTCCACTTCAAGCTGTGAACAGTGTGACGACAGTAACTCACATGTCCTGATCGTCCCATTTGTGACCTCAATGGCCTCATAAATGTGATTGTTCTGACCTCAACTCATAAGTCCTAATATGGTCAGAACTCAAGACGCCTTTAAAATGAGAGTTGAAACTCCTTCAAGAAGAAAGAAAAGTCAATTTGTCCTCGACTTACAGGCTCCTGAGTAAGAATCTGCATCAGGATATGGAAGAAGTAAAATGATGTACCAAATATAAATATTGAAGTTATTTTCTTTCAGTTTTTTTTTTTCTTTTTTAAAGATTTTTAGCTTTAGAGAAATCTGAAAACCTTTTTCCACTTTGTATCTGAACACTACTATGTTAAGTTAAAGACTTGTATTGTGTATTTATTTTTTTTAGTGATTTGACTTAAAGATGTTTGATATGCATGTAAAAAAGCGGAATCAGCGGTTTTCAAGTTTGTTGTGTGACTACAAACTCAGACAACAACGTGTTGCAAAAAGGCTTTTGACCTTTTCTGTTTACTGTGTTAATGCATTTTATTATACCCAATCTGTGCCAAAGGATAATCATTTTTGCTGGGATTTTTTGGGGGGTGTGAATATGTGGCTAAATGCATTTGAATGTCTCGTTTTCCAAAATACGCATGGATTTTTGTTTATTTCCCGGCTTTGTGTGTTCTCACAACGGTGGCGACAGAGCTTCAGAAATGCGACTCGCCTCGTCTTTCAATGCATCCCATTATCTGGGCGGGGAGAGGAGGAGAGAGATAGTGACCATAGCCACCACATTGCTTCCCTCTTCTCAGATACAGTTGCTCTGAGCAGGAACCGGCTGGTTTGTGCTTTCCGTGCAAAGAAATCCCAAAGAAACGAGAGGACAGCGACCAAACGGAGTAGTTTGAAAATCTGCTTCACAAACTGGGGGTTTTGTTTTGCGTTCTTGCAGCTTTCAGGCTCCTCTTCGTCCTGTTGCTCTGCAAGCTCTCATTGTAGGAGGAGGACTGGTCTCCCTTTTGTGTTGCTCTGCGGCTGTTTGTTCAACTTCTCCTGCCTCCCTAATTCGGCATAGAGGAGGTGGTTTATTTCAGCTTCCCATTGTGTCGTCCTACGCGGAATGAATGACAAAAACAAAGGAGGTTGATGTCCATAACTCTCCGACTCACCTCTCCTTCGCCTCGCCAAAGGAACGGAGACTTCATCTCCGGCAGAAGATGGAAAGCGGAGGCGGGACGGAGAGCGCGGACGGCGGCCAGGGCCAGCACTCGGTGCCCGGTCAGCCGCAGCAGCACCGCGGGGCTGAAACGGCGGCGCAGCCCGCTCACACGGGTGAGAAGAAGAAGAAGATAAACCGGGCACCGTCTCCGGCGAGGCCGAAGGACGTGCCCGGTTGGTCGCTCACAAAGATCCGCGGGGGGATCGGGAGCACGACCCTGAGCGTCAAGCCGGGAGCTATCCATCTGGGCAGCCGCATTTCCAGGCGCAGCCCGGTGGGCAGCCTCGCTGGGAAGGACGGCAAAGCCGAGAGGGGCGGCGGTAAAACAGTGGGGAAATCTTCGCTGCTGTCCAAGACTTCGGCGTCCAAAGCGGCAAAAAGCAACAGCGGCCGGAGGAAGGCGTCGGACGCCAGCACAGGGTCCGACGACCTATCCAAAGACTCTGGGTGCGCCGTAGGGAAGCTCTCCCCCACAGACAGCAGCTCCGAGCTCTCGGACTGCGCCTCTGAGGAAAACAAACTCTCAGCGGATGCTGGGAGCAGCGACACCGAGTCGAGGAGCAGCCGCGGCGCGGAAGGAGAGAAGCCGCTCGGGAGCAGAGCTGGTCAGCGAGCAGCCGCCAAGAACACCTGCTCCACCGCGGAGAAGGATGAAAAGGACCGGCGCTCTCTGAGCGTGGAGACCGGGGAGGACAGCATTTCCCCGGGCGAGGAGCGCTCGGCCACCTCGTTTGACAGCAGGGTGCCTGCCAGCACATCTCTGGCGTTCTCAGACCTCACGGAGGAGTTTACCGACGGCATGCATGAGGAGTACCTCAGGGAGATAGAAGAGCTGAGATCTGAAAATGATTACCTCAAAGTAAGGAGCATTCATTTTCTGTTTATCTGTGGTTCCCGTATTAACACACATCACTGTAACACATAAATATTAAAAATCGTGTCATTTTACAATTAACAACTCAGTAAGTTTAGCTGTTTTTCTTTACATGCAGCCCACCTTAAGCTGCTGACAATACTGTGGTTCCCCATGTGAAGATGGTTTTGGGAACCCCCCTCTCTGCTCATGATCCGTGAAGGATTGTTGTGACTAGTTAACAAAAGACCAAACTGATGTGGTTCCACCTCTTAAAGTGGAAGGAATGTCAATAATTTGAATAGTTGTGTCTTGGGTTTGCAGACTCTGCTTCATTGAAATACATTGCAAGTTGTTGTTGGTGGTGATGGCCATGTTTCATAATATACATAGGGGTGTTTACACTGGTTTAGACAGCAGCCTAATATAGCTTGTCAAATTTTGGTGCCACTCTATTACCTTTCTCTGATCTCAAAGCTTTCCTCTTTTTTTTTTTTTTTTTGCAATGACTGTGTTGGCACAAAGCAGACCTAATCAATGGTGCATGCTTTTTGGTACTCTGAAACTGGATTTTTAGAAATCCCGATCATCTAGCAAAAACACAGAGCACACACCCTGATGTTTAAGATCCAGCTGTGAAGTTTGGATATTCAATGTCCAATATGACATGTGTAAAAAAATAATGGACTTTGGAGCTATAAATTGTTAGCATTTATGAGAGTTTGTGTCTCATTTATCCAATGGCATGAATGCACTTGAACACATCAAAACGAGGAGGGGTGGTAGTTTTAGCAGACTGAATAGCTGGTAATGGCAACAAAACAAAAAAACATGCCTTTTGTTTTGCTTTATAAATTGCTGCTGCAACGTGTGACACAATCCAAACCAGATCTGAGCTTTGACTTTCAGAATGAATCAAACCCAACAGCAAGCCTGGAGTTTGCTTTTCATTGATTCATATTTTGATATCTGAACCTGCCCAGGAGGTGCTCTGCAGTCTCTCTGCAAATCAGAGGCCCTTAAAGCCAAATGTCTTTGACTGTTTGCATTCACAAATAAAAAAACACAAAAATTGCTTCGAGTTGCTGATGAGAAAAACTGCAACATTTTTCCTTCTCTTTAGAAAAAAGACAGCTGCTTAAATCGGTGCACTATTGGCATGTATGAGGCTGAAAACTTTTTATCTTTGAACAAAATGCTTTGGTCTGATGGACCTGAAAGTAATTTGAATGGCAGCTTGTGCAGGTTGAAAAGTTTGATTGTGATTTGTATTCATTTACATATTAGAGACCTCAGACACAATAGCCTTGGAAAAACAGCCTAAAGTATTTGGGCTTACAGTAAACAATACAGCTTAGTGCCAATAGCCCATCTTTCAGGCACAATCTCTTTGGAAATCTGCATTTAACTGATCCATTTTACACAAACACTATGCTGCTGATACTGCTGAAGAGTAACATCCAGCATATTAAGTGAAATTGTTACAGTAGAACTAGCCTGACGATGTTATCAGATAAAAAAAAACACACAAAAAAACTGTTTCAGGTCTCACAGATTGCCTGTAGACAGCAGTGAAAAGCAATACAATTGAATCTACTGGTCAAGCCTACCTTGAGATTGACTGATTAAGGGAAAGATCAATTAGGGAGCATGTCCCGAAGCTCTCGCAACGTCTGACCAGACAAGCCAGTAATTGTCAGAGATTGATTGGAAGCGATGACTGATCAGGAACACTTGGCTCTGTGTGTTTCTGGTTCTTTATGCCCAGCTAGTTCTAAAGAGAGTGTGTTATTCTTTTTTTGTTTGTTTTATTTAGCTTCATTTTGACTTTTTGTAAAAAAATTTTTTTACTCAAACCAGGTTTCAAGAAGATCTAGTCAGCCCTCAGTGAAAAGTGATTAGATAATTGACCATTTTCAAAATAACAACACTACATCATGATTTTAGTTGATTTCGTCAACATATGTAGAGATGTTTCCCCAGTGTCTTTCTTTGTGCTGGATAAATATTTGAAAATTAATTAGCAGTGCATTGGTGTTAATTAACTTCTTAAGACATTCATCTTGTTTTAGTGTTAAAGTTAGAAAAAAAAAAGTAAAGATGTCACATTTTACACCCATTGCTATAGTAGTAAAATGATACATATTTTCAGAATGTAGTAATGGACAGGCTAACTTCTGACAGATATTTCTTTGCAACTTTTATTTGTGCAAGTGAAACACTGAAGCATGATGACACTCATGTGTTTCTCTCTCACATATATCTACTTTTTGCGTCCTCTGAGTGCCGTTTTTCTCTGGCAGACTGCAGATTGAATATAGGCCATCGTGATTCGGAGCTACCTCTTTATACCACAGCAAACACTCCTGGGAGGGCATGCAGTGAAGTCAATCTGTCGTTGCAGCTGTGAGGAACACCTGCAAAGATCTAAACAACATACATCAGATTAACAGACTGGAGCTAAATCCTTATTCTAAATCTTATTGTTTCTACCTTCTTTCCTTTAAGCCTCATTTGATGTGCATTGTCATTGTTTGATCTGGACTCTGCCTCTGTATTGCTGAGTGAGCTTGTAGTGCTGCCTCTCTTCCACTATTGGCAATTAGCCTATAAACATCAGTCAACTTAAAAATCTTTTGCGTCTACAGTGTGTTAAAAATACTACTTGCTATACACACTTTACAACATCTTGCCGTTCAGAACACACTCAATGCAATGTGTGTGGCAGGCAAACAACAGTTTCATTGTTTCTGCACATTTGGCTCCGTTTCTACTCTTTTCAAGTGTTTTTCCTTCCGCTTGAAGTTAAAGAGAAACCTTTCTGCACAGTATAAGTATGTCTTTGCTACTCGTAGCTATCCCGCTGATTTGAAAAGTATTTTTCCCAGCCTTGACTTAATTTTTGAGGAATGTCTGTCCTGTGACTACAGTTTCTGATGCAAGACGAGCATCAGCTTCCTCGTACAGACAGGAAACAGGTCTGGATTAGTGTGATTGCACCACTACATCGTTTGAACTTTTATTTTAACTTCTGGGTAGGTAGGATTGTTTTGTACTTGCTGTGACATGATTTATATGGATACTGTCAAATATTCTTATGGTCTACTTTGGGTAAATATGTCTTTTGGGAAAAAATAAAATATGACAGGAATAAACTGCGTAAGCCATGTTGATAATTTTTTGATTTTTGATTTTTTGGGGGGGTCACAGCCCCTGTTTATTTCACAACAGACAACATGGCTATATTGATCTAACAGTTAAAGTACTTGACTTGCTGGAAGAAGCCAGAGGACCCAGAGACAACCCGTGTATTCACAAAGGAAACATGCAAACAATGTGAAAGATTGAAGAGTGCTATGTTTGTCAGTATGAATAATTATATAGTGCTATTTATTAAATCAGAAAAAAACTGAACGTCAAATACAAATGCAGTGATGTCTAATAGTTTGAGCAGGTTGGTAGAGAAATGGAGATAGGCGGTGGTGAAACTGCAGCAAAAGGGTAAAGATGAGGGTTCAAATTGACCCAAAGACTTTGGGTAATTGTCACAAATTATTTTAGCTCCAAAGGTTGTTGTGTGAACAGCAAAGTGCACAAAAGAGCAATTTTTTTGGTTTCTTGAGTCATTGAACATAATCTTAAACGTATCACTTGATTGCACAAGTCTGTTGCCTATATATTACCTAAAACTTGACAGGTATGTGATTAGAAAATCTTGGTTTTTAACCTGACATCTGAATTTGTGACAGGTTAACTCAACACCACAGCGGATGAACGCTAGTTTAGAGCATATCAGGCAGGCTGGCTCTGTTTAAAGAAAATACCTCCTTGTCCACTACAGCTACTAAGCAAACAGGCCAGAAAGGGGACTTTAATAAATGCTGTTCCGCGTATTTTTCCACCTCAACAGAAAACCTAGGAAGGTTTTTTTTTTTTTTTTTTGGCTATGTTGCAGTTTGTAGTAAGGTAAGCTAGCAGCTCTCCTGCAGCAGCTTTCTGTGTTACACAGACGCATTAGGACGTAAATAAAAAAGAAACCCTTTGCTAATGTACTTAAACAATTTTATTTATAATTTAAGTCTAATAAAACTGTTAGTATTAAAGAATGAATATTCAATCAGATAAAATGTTAGTATATAATCTGGAAATTAGCACCAAAATATACATTTCACTTTTCTTAGAATTACATTGACATTTTTGTCATTTCTTGCATTTTATTTTAACATTGCATGCATTCATACAGGACACAATAAATTGTGTACAGTAGCAAGGAGTTGTCCTGTTTATCTTCCGTCCCTCTGTCATGCAACAAATGGTTTCTGCCTTCCTCGTTTTTAAATCGTGCATCACTTGTCGCAAATACTTTTAACAGGACACCGAATCACTTGTCACATCAAGAAATTTGAATGATACTCTTGCAACCTGAGAATGTTATAGAAAAGAAGAAAACATCAACTTTTAACACAAAATACACAGAGCCTTGCTCAAGCATTCACATTCCTTGCTTTTTTCACATTTTGTCACGTTACAGCACCAAACTGCAAAGTACTTAGAGGGGATTTGTGTGATATTTCCAACAAAATGTAAATAATTTGAATGGAGACGAAAAATGACACATGGTTGAGACAAAAAAAAAAAATCTGAAAAGTGTGGTTTGCATTTGTATTCAACTTTTCTGAGTCATTCACCTCATGCTGCACTTGCAACTTCAAGTTTTTTGGGGATTTGTTTCCACCAGCAGATTAAAAACACTAGCATGCGAAAATGACAACGTTCAAGTCTTGCCGCAGACAATATCTGTTTGATTTCGGTCTTTAGACTTGAACTGGGTCTTGCTAACACATGAGTATATGCCTTCTAATTGAATCCCTTGCTATATGTTCTTTCCCAAAGATGAACCTCTGTCTCCTTCTCAAGTCTATGCTGCCTCTATCAGTTTTTCTTCCAGAACTTATCTCCAACTGATTTCACATGAGCTCTGACCATCTGCCATATCCCAGCAGCATAATGCTGCAAGTCAGACATTTTAAAGCTACAATGGTGTAGCTTTAAAATGTGGGGTGTTAGTGGCAGAAGTTTGAATTTGACTTTCTTGTATAAAGGATTCTCCCTTCTCTCCAACCTGAGCTTGGTATTTCTTCAGTTTCTCCAGAGATACCATGGGCTTCTTGGCTGCTTCTCTAAGGAATGACCTTCTTACCTGGTCTGTCATCTTCTTGTAGGCTTACAGTATTGTCCCCCTGTTTTCACTTGCTGGTGGATTAAACCCTGCCTCTAGAACAGCTGCATTAAAAAAGAGATTAAATCACACACAGGTGGACTCGGTTCAATAGCTGAGGGATTTCTGAAGAACACTTTTCACTTTGTTTTATTCAGGGGCATCAGAGTTAAAGGGCTCACCACAATGCACATCACTGTTGTCAAATGATTCCCTTTTTTTGACCTTATTATCCTTTCCTGTGTTCTTCTTTGTGTTGGTGTATTAAATAATTGTCAAAATAGATAGTAAACTCCGAGGCTTTAACATGACAAAATAAAAGCAAGAGATGTGATTACAGCATGATTTCAAATATTAAAGCGTCTTGACTCTTTAACATGACAGCTGATTGGTTGATTTTTTTTTCTCCTGACTGGCTGTGTGCTCACATGACGGAGACAATCTTCCTTTTTCTTTCTCAGTTAGCTGTGAAAAGCAGGTCAGTGGAACAAGCTCTCTCTCTTTCTGTCTTTAAGTCTCTTGCCACAATAACTTGTGATTCCCTGGTCTCATGTCCTCACTTTCTCCCCTCCTCTCTGTCATGTTTCATCATCTTTACATACAATTGGTCTTCAGGAATACAGAGAGATTTGTTTTACTCACTTCCAAATTTCTGTTCTGCTATTTTTTTTGTTTTTAATCTTCATCTTTGGAGATCTATCTATCTCTCATTGTTTTTGTGCGTGTGTGTGTTTTTTTTAAAATAAATTTCCTACAATTCCACCCTGTTTCCTTCTTGAATCGACCCTCTGCTCCCTGGGTTGCACATTTGCACTTGTGGTCCTTGGAGAACAAATTGCTTCCTGCTGAAGTCAATGTTAGTTTCATCGACACCAGGTTGCTTACACGACACTGTGCCGCATTATAATCCCAGATACTACCCTGAGGCGTTTTATTGTCCATTAAAAATATACACATTAACAATAAAAACAGCGCCGAGATGAAGTGATGAATTGTAGGATTTCATAAATTCAAGCCTTTCAAAACTGCACCAGTTGGGGAAAAAAGAGGCTATTTCTGTTTTGTTTACACTTTTGTTGACGGCATCACAAGAGGCGGAAGAATCGATCTGATCAGCTCAGACCATTTAACTCTATTGTGGAGAAGCAACTTTTAACCAATTGGTTTTTTTTTAGCATACATTAGAAAGCATTTGAGTTCCAGTCTATCTTGGTCCTCTTCCCAATCCATGTCTTTTGTTTTTGCCAAATGTTTCTGAAATACATTCGTTGCTCCCAAATATAGCTGATAAGCTTAACTGCTTCTGTACTAAATATAAGTAAGTAACTTTGAACAAGGGATTGGATTGAAAATGTGATCAAAGAGGAAGAAACACAGCAAAGAAAGCGTAAATGAATATGCTCAAGGCTCAGTTGTGCCTTATGTGATGTCACCAGAGGTCATTTTGTTTTAGGGAAGGTGGAGTTCACAGATAAAAATCAAAACCAATAGAAAGCTGACTGTGAGATGCTATCCTATTGGCCACAAACTATATATCATTGAGACTGATTCATTAAAAAAAAAAAAAAAAAAAAAGTAAGTAGCTTTAATTGCTAGTAGTTTCACATTTATAGGAGTATTTTGTTGCTGCAGTGACACATTGAACCCTACCTACTGCTGAACCCACTTCAACTCATTCCATATTCCACGCACACATCCCGACACATCCCCAGAGCTTGTTGTTGCTACAGTAGCAGCTCTGCAGAAGCTGACCCACATTATTCACTATAGTAAAATTGTGTCAGCACTACTACAACTACCACTACTACTTCTGCTGCATCCTATCCCCGTTTCCTATCATCTTCACACACGTGCTTACATGCAGAGATTTTAGCAAACACACACGCTTCTCGTCTCGGAGTCACTCTACTGCTGTCATATCAAGCCTCTTCCCATGGATGATTATTTCATTACTCACACCCACGCTGCTACAGGAGCTGCACCCCAAAATATGATTCAGAGGGATGATGCAATTTATGTTTCTGGGTTGAAATGAATCATTGATTGCTATTTGTTTAAAATGAGAAGCAGATAATATGCAGCGGATCTCTTTGCAATATTTTTGTCACATGGTGTCCAAGAATTAAGGTTTTTTTGTGTGTTTCACATTTCTCGTCCTGAAAGCTCCTGTTTCATGTTGCTGTAGATATAGACAGATATAGGTTTATTTCAGACCCTTTACAGGAAGTAAAACACCCAGATAGAAAGACAACAAAGCAGAACCAGCATCCAACCTAAAGAGCGATGTTAAAAGTTTTAAGCTCCCCGGTGATATGCCTATTCTTAAAATATGTGAGAACATTTTGCAATAACTTTTGTTTATGTAATTCTATCTTCTGATGACCCGCTCAGTTACTGTAGCAGACAGTCGAGTCTGTAATTATGAGGTAATTATTAGGCAGTTATTAGACTAATGAAGACAAGATGAAGTGGCCAACAACAAGCTGACCAAAGAGATTATGTTGATAACAAGGTCAGTGGGATGATATTTTCAGATGATTGCTTTGCCATGGTGATAAGAGGCTTCAAAAGCTCTTCATAAATGTTGAAGGATTCCCTTTATGTCCATATAATGTTTTCACCTTTTAACTGTGGTTCACTCTTGGGGAGTAAATTACCATCAAATATGCCGTTATCAGAATATAACTTGAATTCTAATGAAAACATGCATTACTCTCTTAACTCCTCCTTTTTTTTTTTTTTTCTTTTTTTTTTTTTACCGTCTCCAGGATGAGATGGAGGAGCTGAGGTCTGAGATGCTGGAAATGAGGGACATGTACATGGAGGACGATGTTTACCAGCTGCAGGAACTGCGCCAACAACTGGAGCAGGTAAAAACAAGCCAGAGTCTGTCTTGGTTAACAAAGGAAAGTGTTTCAAAGCAGGCAAGCAAGAAAAGGTTTATCAGTCATCTGCTTCTGATGCTTTTAGGCAAGACCAGTCGTAGGTTAGATTAACAGATGATCTCCAGGCTTCCCTTCAAAGCAATGTGAGCCTATAATTTTGCAATACTTAAACATTTACTGTAATTGCACCAGAGTGTTCTTGCATGCAATAGTCCCACATTTCTTCCTTGCAATGTTAGCGAGAGGAATTTTTTTGGCTACTTTCTCGTGGCCAAATGCAAGAGATGGCATTGATAACTATTGTTTATTAAAAACATGCAGCTGCTAAGCACAAAATACGCTGCCTATTATAGATGGCTATCACAATGTCCAGTGATTTTTATTTAGTTTACAACAGACATTTTTATAGTCTGGACTCAGGGTGCAAGACAATCTGGACAAAACTGCTGGAAAATTATTTCTTTTTTTAAAAAAAGACTAAAAGTTCATTTGGGTAGAGCTGCTTTTGAAACATACCTTTGTTTTGTGTTTCAGTTCCAAACAAATTAAGTGCTACTTTATTCTAAGTGTTTTCTGGTCATGTGTTGCATTGACTGCATCAGAAACAAGAAAGGTTTAGACACAAGACATGTGATGTCTTGTCTTTCTCCCTTTAGGCAAACAAAACCTGCCGCATCCTGCAGTACCGACTGAGAAAGGCAGAGCGGCGCTCTCTGCGCGTAGCCCAAACGGGCCAGGTGGATGGAGAATTGATAAGGACGTTGGAGCAAGATGTAAAAGTAAGTTTTAAAATCAGCAACATTTTTTATAACAATTGCCGCACGCAAAATGAGTTTGATGTATGAGAAATGCAATCTCAGTGCAGCTTGAAGTTTACTAGAAATTTACTAGCTGGCTTAATATCTGCAAATCTAGATTCTGCTGTCAAAGAATTTGCCGGTGTTGAAACTTTGACATTTACTTACTATTTTAATGTCAACATTCAAAATTGCATTTATATATATTACTTCTATTCAATGGAAATTAGCATTTGCTTGTTTCATGTAATTGCATTTTTGGCAGCAATGATTTTCAACAAGATTTTCAGTTTTGAGTAAATATGTGTTGTTCTGCACTCGCTTCTATATAACTTGCTTCACTGTGACACTGGCTCCTGCAGCTTCCTGGCTTTTGTTTTTACAAGCTTCAACTTTGGTGGTTTTTGAAATATATTTTCAACAGACTGAGTCATTTTTGTTTACCAAAGGCACACGGTTTGGGTCAGATGGTTAAAAAACAAAACCAGCTGGGTTTTCCAACAGAACAATGATTCTTTGATGGCTTCACTCATAGATATGGGCTTCTAGATTTGGAGTGTTGTTCAGCTATATACCGAGTAGAGATAAAAATTTTCTCCCCCCAGGGATAATCTTTATTTCAGTTTCTGAAATATGACCAGCATAATGCTATGATAAGTCTGTGTGTGTGTCACTGGACTGTCGCTGGATTTTGCTTCAGGCAACAAGGGCAACTTTCCTCAGTTCTGCTCACAGAAACGTAGAAATGCCACATCGGGACTCTGAGCTAACTTCGTGTTTTATCACACCCACATAGAGATGAGTGGCACAGTACCTCCAGAAACCTTTCAGAGCAGATTCATTTCATTTCAGACAGACATGGTTAAAGCAAGCGACCTTCAGAGCATGTGCAAATAATCTACAGTCAACCCATTCACTTCAGGAATTCCTGATAAAAGCTTTTTCAACGTAAACACTAACTGAGTACAGAGTGGGTTAGAGCTCACCCTGGTCTGTGGTTGCTCTTTGTTAAATTTCCAACGTTCCTCCAACATTTTCAACGTCAAGTAGGACACAATGAGGTCTTTATACACTCCAAGAGTGAGAGAGTGCATGAGTGTGAGGCCGTTGTATCTTTCTAAGGGGTTTCCGCCCGCTGCTGCGGTCTGTCTCTCAGCTGCTGTCTCACCATCTGGTTGTTTTTGGAAGGAGGAAGGATGGGAAGGAAAAAGACGAGGGAATATCCGGTGTTTGTGGACCAAAAGGGGAGGGGGCAAAGCTCTGTCTCAGTTTGAACATTCAAACCGGCCAATCAGGAGGAGAGGATGAAAATAGAGGGAAAATGAAAACGAGGAGTTTTTAAATTGAAATGGAAAATGAGGAACGGATATCCAAATAGAGCCAGCCTATTTTTTTAAATGAACGATTGTTCTGTTTGAATGTGTACAGAAAGCGTGACGTGAATAAAAACAACAGATTCTGACAACATGATTTTAGGAGGTACTGTATGTCAGGATTTTTGAAGGGAGACTCTGTTAATCGTCAATAACTTACTTGCAGTTGATAGCACTTGTCCTGTTTGCATTGAATGGTTAATTACAGAGAAACTATCGATTATTTACACAGAAAACAAAAGTTGAAGGTGCTGTGGCGCAGATGATGACTAAGAACAGAATATGTAAAGCGGCTGAATAGAACCACCCTTAAAAATTGCTGAACTATCGCTTTAAGCAAACCCTGCATCTGTTGTCTGTATTACCAAATATAAGACAGGAAACTGGAATAAAGTGTCTTCTGGGAGGGAACGCTGACCTCTCTGCATCTTTCTCACAACACATGGTTGATTGTGGCTCCCTGGCAGCAGAGACTCAGCCCTAAACGGCCGGTCAAGTTACACCACGCTGTTCAGTGTGTGGGTGTAAAAGTGCATTAAGCCTTTGCTAATCTTCTCTTATTGTTACTCATGTTTATTCTAAAAGATTTTTCATTTCTAAAAGCTTTATCTTTATAAAAACAGATGCTCTCTCTCTGATTTTGCCGTGACTGAGCTGTCTTGGAAAAGCTCTTAATAGTGGTGAGAATATAGGATTTTATGAAATAAGCAGGTGAGCAGTGTTGATCACTGGACCAGTTCTTAAAGTGAACTAATTCTGACTTAGACACTAAAATATATTTTGCAAATGCAAATGTCTTTTGGGGTTTTCTATTAAGTGGAAAAGAGCCAAACTAACCATCTGTCTGCAGCACACCCTGTTATCAGAATATTTTTTTTTATCTGGAACAGAAGCTACAACAGTATGGCAATGTGTTGTGCAAAAATCCCAACCTTTAAGAAATGTAGCTCTCAATGGTGTACAATGATCAAGGAATAAAATCAATAGAGATGCACCAGTCAGGTTCGACTGATTGCGTTTGATTGTTTTGTATTCTAAGAATGATAACGTACATAAGAGAAAGAATATCCTGCAGGTTATTTGATAGGAGTAGTAAGAACCAACAAACCATAATACAATTTTAATGTTATTTCCATTTATGCGTTAAGGCACATTTCGATAGCATTTATGAAACTATTTTCATAAAACTGTAAAATTTGAATAAGACACTCAGTTTGTTCATTGATCTAAAATGATGGGAGTTTTTAGTTTTGATGCATTTGCTAAATGAGTAAAAAATATCATATTTCAGCATTGAAACTGAATAGCTGAAATTTTAAAGAAAATGCTAATTCAATGGGATTGCAGGTTAAGAAGGGGGGGCGGAGTCTGCAAATAGCATTACACAACAGGAACCTGGATACATTTTTGTGTTTGATAACATCCCTATCCTTCCTGGAAATAAATATTTATGTTGGAGGTGCTCAGTGTTTTGCAGCTCTTAGTCCAGGTTGACCTTAAGTTGCACCACAGTTCTCTCCTGAGCTGCTTTACAAGAGTAAGTGGCTTAAACACTGTTGCAGCTTCAGGTTCCAGATTTGATGACTCGCCAACATGCAAATGCAAACAAATCGGCAAATGAACACATGCAAACTCTTCGCTCTCGTTGAACTCTTCACTCTCATTTTGTTTGTCTTCCTTTCTACTTCTGTCTATGACTTAAGTGTTGAGTGCTGGATGATACAGAAAGATTAGTGTCACATGGATGTTTTGTGACAAGGAACGAGGATCACATGCTCCAACTTGTGTCAGTTTAGTTGTCTTGTGTGTGTCTCTTGCATGCACATGACTTGGAGACGCACTGTTTGTGTTTGTGGGTCTGGGTGTGAAATGGAAACTCAGTCAGTGTGGTGTAGCACCATCACATTCTCCATGAGAATATCTAACATCATTTCCTGTCCCACTCACAAACCGCTCTCATTCCCACAGGCTGCAGACATCTGGACACACACACACACACGCACACACACGCCCACCCCCGCACACGCACGCACACCCACGCACACACGCCCACAAGTACAGAAGGAAATGGTTGTTGGGAGTGTAACGACATTACTTCACTTAAGGGGATGATGTTATCAGGGATCTCTACTAGATGTTTTCTGCCTAAAAACAAATAGATTCTTTGAAACAATTTTTTTTTTTTCTTTCTTTTTTTTTTACAGAAAAAAGATGTCATGTCTTTTGCTTTGCCTCCTTTTTCTTTTCTTACCAGAATATTAGATTAATAGATTGGTTCATGCATTTGCCTTCATGAAAGAAAAGCATTCAGATTGTGATTCACAGTCTCCAGTTTTTGTGCTCAAATGGGCAGAGAATACAAGCCTCCTCTCTAGCATATAAAAACATGGTGTTATGTATAATATCTAAATCTACTTTAGTATGTAATAATATATATACAGTTATGTAAAGTATATAATATATCTACTATAGTATCACCTTGTGCACATTTTGCTATGCCACTGTTTTATGACTTCATTTCATATATCCAATAACATTTAAAAAACAAACAAAAAAATTTTATTAAGTTATTTGAAGACTTTTAAGTAACATTATACTTTCTGTTGTCCTTAATAAGGAGCAGTTTCAGGGCTTTAATTTAAGAAGATATGCAGTAAAAAAAATCCTGACAGTATGAAAGCCAAAGGCAGTTTGAAGGTATGGGAATTACATTTTTTTTTTTTTTTTAAATCTCACTTGCCATACTTGCACTGCATAATGTCCCTGAAAGTCATTAGATGCAGGAAGCAGCAACATCCATTTGAACAAGCCTGCATCCCTTCCTCATCACCATATGCTCTGCTGTGTGTGCCAAAGAGAGGCGTGGAGCTAAAACTGGACTCAGTGCAGTTGGTTTACTGAATGAGGTCAGGTAAGGGGCTCCTCATGTACGTTTTTCATCTATGCATGAACTGATCCCACCCCCTGCGTTTGCTCCATGTGTTATAATGCAGTTACCATTCCTGTCTCATTCTTTACTTCCCTGCAGACTGCAGAGGAACATCAGCTCTTGTTTGTGAATATCTGTGTGACATTAATGATTTAAAGCATCCATTTGGTTGCTTCTTTATTACAGTCTTGGGACAATAAACGTGTAATTAGAACGTTTTCACTGCTGCAATAATCCCATAAAGTTATATATGGTTTATAGTGCTAGATAAAGATGTCCAGACTAGCATGCAATTAGTGTGTTATAAGCTTTGACTTTGTTTTCTTTTTTTGTTTCCTTAAATTGAATCTCCAAGATTGGAAAAACTGCGACAACCTATGGACCGTACCAGATGCTAATCCGACTTTTAAGTGGAAACGTGTGTTTTGGTCAGATGATGTCGAGATTGTTCTAACACCAACATTTTACGGGGAGGAAAATGTGAATCAGTGAGTGGAAAAATAAACCAATATTCACCAGTTCCAAGATTAAACATCTGTGATTACCAGCTCCCTCTACAGACCCAACTTGTGAGGAGCGCTGAAGTACAGAGAGAATAAGACAGCACTCGCTCTTTCTTTTTTTTGTTTTGTTTCGCGATCATGCAAAAAGGGAGGCATTTTACACTTCCTTACGCGTCCAGAAAGTGCGCAAGGCGACATGTGAATGCATAGATATGTTGGTGGAATCAAAGGATCGCTGTTGATAGTGGAGGTGAGATCACGCGTTCCACCGGCCAAACAAAGTGCCAGTGATGGTGAGAATCCATCACATTCCTATACCCTCTTCCACCTCCCTCCAGGCTCTTTCTTCCTCTCTCCAGAGACACATGATCACAGGCTGAACTGGAACAGCTGTCACGCCACAGCTCCCTCCTTCTCTCTTGCTCATATGCTTTTATATATAGACATGAAGCATGCCATGGGTGATGTAATATCCTCTAAGTGGGCACTTAGAGACTGTGATGTTGTGTGGCTGTTTTTAAGGGTCAAGCGGTATTGATGCTTAGCATTACAGCATGTGGAGCTGAATCGGTCGTGTTGGGAGCCACCTGCGAAAATCACTCAGACGAGGAAATTCCAACTACTTTTGTCGTAGCTGACAGTAATGTTTCATTTTTCTTCTGTAGGCTAGTTACTATAAGTTACACTGACTGTAGAATAAATTAAATTGTGAATTTGGGAAATTAAACAAACATCTGATTTGGCAGACTTTTTGTTTGCTAGAAATGCTTTTTATTTGTTTTATTTCATTAGGAGTGTTTGCTTGACTAGTTTACAGCAGCTGGCTTAAAAAAATCAAAAAAATCTTACCTTCTATTTAAATAAAACTGGATATTTACATACACTTTCTAAAAAGACAAAAAAAAATGTTTGTCTTTTATTACAGTTAAGGAAACCAAAAAATCTTTGTAATAGCTGAGTAACTTAATAACCATAGAGAAATTTTGCTACAGCTTTGTCTAGATTCAGAAAAATCACTTACATTTATTATTTATTAGGACATTTTCTGTATTTTTTCACAAGCTTTCACAGGTTTGTTGAAAATTTTGCCCGTTCCTCCAGACAGAACACATGTAACGGAGATTTCTCTTCCTCGCTCACACACATAATTTAGTAAATAAAAATAGTTTTGGTTATTCTAACTGACCTCTACAGGAAATGTTTGTCCTGATTTTACATACAGAGGTTAGAGTTGGCTATATGTCTTTCACACAGTACCTGTATGTTGTAAAACAAGATGGAGTTTAGATTTAATAACCATGCTAGTTATCCAAACCAGTCGTTTTCTGTAGGTTTCTGCTGCGAGCTGATTCTGCAACCCTCTCCTCCATGCTAAACTGCAGGACTCAGCAATATACCAGGCTGTCTATTACATCACAAAGGACCATACTTTGTAAGCATATTTTATTGCTCTTTAGGAAAAAAATAAATAAAAATCACTTACCTTCAAGGTTGGCTAAAAGATGTGAGATACTTTTCCATTTATGTCGAGTCATCATTTCCCAACGTGAAGCCACGGTGATTTGTGACTCGGTAGAGAGCAAACTGAGCCACAGTGCTGAGCTAAACGAAAACACAAAGTGAACAATGAACAATGTCAGCTTTATGCACCACTATGAATAATTATGTTTTATTTCCCTTAATAACAGAATGGCTAAGGCACAGAAAACTATCTAACACAAAAAAAATTAGTCGAAACCAAACCCAGACAACTATAGAAAATCGCATCAGCCTTAAAAAACATTTCAAACTATGTTGCTCGATTGATTTTTCTGAGTGCATTTCTCTGAGTGTTGTAGTAGATTATATTTATGTTGTGATATCCAAAATTTTTTGCCTTAGTTGCTAGGTAGGACAGAGGTTCCCTGTTAATATGCAGTTGACGGCCAAATCCTGTTAGAAGTTAGAGCAAATTAATTATAAGTGATTAAATAAATCCTTATAAAAACATAAACCTAGGCATCTCTCCCATCTGCATATGATGTACACAACCATTTGTTACCGTGCCAACTCTGACCCAGCAGTGCATGAACTGTTTTGAGGTGCCACCTGGTATCTGTCATCAGTAACTTCATACTCAAGACTTTATGAATCAAGACAAACAAATTAAAACTTTAAATCTGAATTTTTTTTATTTTTTTTTTTTTTTTTAGCAGGCTTTAATTCAAACATTAATTTTAGAATTAATTAACCAGCCAACCATGATCATCAATGGCCTTGTGGATGTTTTGCTTGGGGAATAAGGCAGTGTGGTGATTGGGTAGTAACTTCAATGTTAATGTTACGTTGGCCATCTATCTGTGTAGAACCTGTATTGCCTTTCATGTAAGATTTTCTCTTCACAATTTGTATCAAGCATTTTGACAGGAACAATTATTAAGAAAGAAAACTTGTGGCCGTACCAACAATGCAAACTTCTTCTCAAACCTTTTACTTAAACAGTTTTCAAATAAAACTAAACAAATATTTTCATCTGTTCTCCTTGGGAATCTTAAACCTATAATTGTACAAGGGTGCATAAAAATCAAACATGCACCGTAAAACACACACACAGCTGCTTTTTCTCTGTAACGGTCTTCAGTTTAACAAGTCTCCTTTGTGTAGATTTTATCAGAGGGGTTTTACATGCAGCTGCTTTTGTGCACTAAGTATATGCATGTGCTCGTGTGTTTGTGTGTGTGCGTAGACGCAAGAATTACAGCTGGAACAAGACTCCAGTTGTTGACCGCAATTGAACGCACACAGTCACACACGCTTTCCATGAAAAATATACTTTGGTGACTAACTGAGTGACTGCTGTAGAATCATAAACATGAGGCTGTTTGTGCACTGGTCTGTGTGTGTGTGGGGGGGTGTGTATGTGTGTGTGCTTTGCATAATGCTTTGGTAAAGAAGCATTAGAGAACGACTGACTTTCCCACCTCCTTCTGTTTTTTTTCTCTTCTCTTTGCTTCCCTCTAAGTGAGCTTTAATTACACTTAAAGTGCTGTTGCTAGGTACAAAATAATGGCTTCGCCGGTGTGAAATTCTCTCCATTCTATCCTTTAACACTGAAGAACAATTAAGTATTTAGCAGCAGTGAAAGACCAACAAAGTGAGGTTAAATAATAGGACATTATTGGAGAAGAGGAGCAGAATTAAAGAGAACTGGCATGAGCTCATGGTGCATTTGATTTCTAGACAGAAGTCAAAACATCTCAGCTCCAAACCTGGACAATCAATAGAAGATGCAATAAAGTGGATGTTTTGCCTTGGAAAGCCAGAGATTGTTGATCAACTGTGAGTGTTAAAACAAAACAAATATGGCCGCCTGGTGTACCACTAGCCAGCTGTTTGTAACTGCTGTTGCCATTTTCCCTCACTTTTCTTGACAAAATACCTTGAAAAAACATCAGTCTTAGAGTTAAGTTAAAAATTTATTACAAAAATGTGTTATTCGACAGCTTAGGAGTAAAATGAAAGTTATCATTATTGCCATAATCAGCTTTATTGGTAAAGATTGTATTTACGAAGGAGTTTGTAAGAACTCAAACTTTATATAATAAAAGATAATCTTAGAGGAAACAGAACAAGTGATAAATGAAACAGTATGAAGGTGTACATATTCAAAGAAAAGGACAAAAAAGGGAATGCAGCTAGTGATATTGTAAACATGCTTATTTTGTTTCACAAAATAAGCTACTCGGTTGGTTGTTTGTCGCGATCATAAGAGAGGCAGTCTGGGTCTTTAGCGGCTGGTTTTTTAAAATAGTGCTCTGTAGTTCTGACCTGAAGGTAGAAATCTAATCGGTTTGTATCCAGAATGTGTGTGGTTTGCACAGATGTCTGCATATATTAATATGAGTTTTTATTTCAGAAATAGTAGAGTGTTTGGAAAAAATATCGTTAGTGCTACATCAGTGCAAAAATGTCGGCTCACCTGTTAGGAACCCTTTACTTGTGTTAAGTATGGACTTTTTATGATTACATTTTATGAGATCCAGAAGATTTGTGAGATCACTATTAAATTCACTTTCGTCTCAGCTTTGTACGGCTTTTCAAATGTTAGCAGTTTTAAAGTGGTGCGTGGTCATTATCAACACCCATTACCACAGTTAAAAAGTTTGTGGTGCATTCAGTAGCTAAACAACCAGATATTTTCCCGACTCAGCGCACCATTTAACAATGCGATTTAACAATCGCATTCGTGCATGCTGTTGGGAATTTTATCTCTATAAAGATGCACAACAACAATACATGTTTCAGATTACGTCTTCCCGGAGTGGAAAGACTGCATCTGAATAGGAATAAATTGTTTTGGCCTAAAATATATTGAAAGACTCTAATTAGAAGATAAACTAGGAAATTAACTGGAACTGAACAAATAAGTTCAAGAAAAGACGTTACAGCAGCGTGTTATTAGGATATTTCTATTTGATTATAGAACGGAGAGCCTTAAATAACTTTATCAAAATCCCCAGTGTGCAAACACACAAAACACACACTTATAAAGCAACATGAATCGGAGCATGGTGGAGCCCAGGCATGGTTTGCTTGGCTAAAATAGGAGTGGGCAGTACAAGGCCCATCATTGTGGGATTCAGCTGCAGACTGGCAACAATTCAAACAAACACACTGAGGGGCTGGCATTATTGCACACAGTTACGCCCAGGCACACCGGCAACTCTATAGAGAAAAGCAAAACAAACAAAAACAAATGCAAAGATATGATGCAGGTTAGTATTGACGCAAAAAAGAACAAACATCTGAGTTTCTAATTGTTAGTTAGCGCACTGATCATTCCCATCTGTTTTGTCATTTAGCAAACAGTTTTTCATCAAAGGCAGCTTGCAAGAGTGGTGCAGCACTCAAGGTTTGGTCTGTGTAAATGTTTAAATTTTGTATAATAAATAGAATTTGAGTCCTTTTATGAGCCAATGAGTGACTTAATTAGCACAGTCGCTTTCCTTTTGATTAGCTTCCAATGGGAGTCATTAAAGTTTCATACAATCAAATCTAATACACCATTCAAGATTAAAAATAAATACATTTATATAATAAATAAATATTACGCTGCAACATCAGAACACCATTAAATTTGGATCGGCTGGCGGAACTGCTTGTGAGTCATTGCTGCTCTGGCTGAAACCATCTCAACAAGCAGCTGGAAGAAAGAAACCCATGATTTCCTCCCCAATATAGCTATTATTTTTTGATCAGGTTTAGTCGTACAGAAAGGTCAGCTGGTGCTGAGCTTTCCATGAAATATTGCTGCAAAATGGAGAGACACTCGCACTCCTCCAAATTACATGTGGAGCTGACTGCTGTGAAAACACAGGAAGTGATGAATTTTTAAGGATGTAGCAGGATTTAAGGTAGTATTTTTACAATAGACGCATTGGATCTTGTAAAACCAACTTCAAAACGAAGCGTGATGAGGTGGGATTTGACGTTCCCACAGAGAGTTATGTGTCAGCTGTAAATTATCGCCCAGGATGTCAGGTTCAATGATTTGCAGCAACAACCAATCCCCTTCCGATTTTCTCACTTGTTGATGATACTCCCTGAAAACAATGACAATGTTTTCTTCTCCATAGTAGGATGGAAGCTGACGGTGGAGGTGCAGCAACCTGCCACTAATGTAGGGTTGCTCTACGGATTGGCAGAAGTGATGAGAGGATTAATGAAAACCAAAATATATGCATATTTATTGTCAAGAAGGAAGAAGGCACTGGCATCAGAATTTCTTTCAACTCAAATGAGATTTCTCAAATTTGGCCAGTGATTCTATGACCGGTTTCTAACAGGTTTGACTAATGTGGCGGGAATGAAATGTGGGGGTGATATCTAGTCTTATTCTGCTTTTTTAACAAATTGCTTATTGTGTAATTTACTATGAATAGCCAAAGTAATAATTAATTCATTAGTTAATTGACTGAGGTCATTTAGTACTCCAGGCACATGTGAAAGTCATTCTCCAAAAAAATAAAACAAAAATGTCCGTCTCACTGTCATATTTTCTATGTAACCAGAAAATAAGGTGGCGAATGAAGGTAAAATTTAGGTCGCCTTGGTATAAATGCTACAATGTCTAATTGTTCTCTTTTAGGTGGTTATATTTGCCTCATTGTTCACAGTTTGCTTCCTCACTTTTGTTTCACCAAATGCAGTTGAAAATAGAGTCGAAGCCGCTGCGATGTGATTTATTGTTGTATTGACTCGTGTGCGGTTATCCGACCGCGGTTTGAACTGCTCAGCTTGTTATGTGACTGTTGCGGGTTTGGAGCACACAACGGCAAAAAATTAGATCGAACAATTACATCTGACTGAGGGCTGCGCTGCAGACATCAAGGAGTTGACTTTAGTTTCACTCTTTGACTTTGCAAACTTTTAATGAAGAGCCGCCCCTGGGAGAACACAATCAGACTTTCATGAGATCAATTTATGTATGAAATATGAGAGCCCTCCTGAGTGCTCGAGGGGTAGATTGGATTAAAAAAAAGTCCTCCTCATGAACGTATATCGGAACATATAAAAAATAAAAGTGATTGACCATAACAATTAACTTCTTCCCATTTATGGAACAAACTTTTAATTCAATGTTAATTTTATTGCTGTAGTCTTTCTATTACATAAATGAGCGTCAAGCTGTAATTACAGCTAATATTTAGCAGTACATCATTATTGTTACTACCCATCAGTTATCGAAGTGTGGTGGAGCGCGTAATCTTGTCTGCCGAGAGTTTTGTTCTGGGTACGAATATGAAACCTCTGTAGGTGGTTGTATTAGAGTGGATTCTTCATAAAATATAAGAAAAAAACATAATGAACAACCCTGAGCATCTCCTTCACTAGACAACAAAGTGTCTTCAGTTAGAGGCTTTTCCTGAACCGCTGTAAGACTGACTGTTACAGGAGGTCTGTAATGCCTTGAGCATCGACACTGACTTATTCAAGAAATTTCTATGGGCTGCAGCAATGCTTAATGCCAAAAATATATGTCTTTGTTTTTTACTCTAAAGTAAGGGAAAGTGTATTATTTTTCCATTCCTTAAGATTTTAAACAGTTTTTTACTCACCAGCTAGCTATAACTTTTTCTCACTTCTCTTTTCCTCAGGTGGCGAAGGATGTCTCCATCCGAATCCATAGCCAGCTGGACAGCGTGGAGAAGAAGAGGAGTCGGCTGGAACAGGAGAACGAAGATCTCCGAGTCCGGCTGCAGGACCTGGAGGTCGCCAAACAAGTCCTGCAGCAGGAGCTGGACAAGGTCAGATTAAAAAGTTTCCAGTGGTGCAGATCAAAAACTGCTAGTTTTTTTTCTGTGTCCCCGTTTATATGCATGCAGGCGATCTGATGCTCCACCAAGTGTTTTGATAAAGAACAGATTTTAGAGCTGCTGAGCTATTTATAGGACATTTCCTGTTAAGATGCATCATACGACTACAGTTCAACGTCCATTTGAGATCTGATCTAAACATTTTATTTAAACACTCACAGCTCAGGAGGATCCTGATTTATCCTCCCGTTCACTTAGGTCTCTGTAAACTCTGATTGTTGTGCCTGTTTTGTCTCGGAGCCTCAGGGGATTCTGTCTCAGATCTCATCTTGTGCTCATTTCATCTCTGCCTCTCTGCCATCGCTCGGGGGAATTTTTTACTTAACCAAGTGTGTCCAGGAAAACACAGCATTGAAAACTAAAGTGGTAACTTGAATGTCGAAGCAAGCCAAAGTGAAGATGAACAAAACCCAATTGATGTCATGCTCCGCTTGATAGGATTTATTCCTGCTTTTGTTTCCGATCAGTCTGAAATTTTCAGACTGAAGGCAATTTGTCACCATGTTCTTTTTCTCATCCTTTTTTTCTGCTCAGTGTCCCTTTTCCACTATCTATACTGGCCTAATAGCCCTTGCAGAGATGTGGGTCAGAATTGGATGGTTGGGTTTCTGATCTGGGTTTGGCTGCTTTTATCTGGGTGAACTGTGTGTTCCCACAATACATTCATAAAGTTTCCTCTTGTTTATGGATGCAAGGCATCCGAGAGGGATACAACACACACACACACGCACACACGCCTTCATTTGATATTTTAGGGATTTCCCAATAACAATTTTGACTATATTTTCATTGCAGGTCTTTTTACCCCCTAACCCTTACCGCATTGGTCACTTATTAGCACAATTTTGTGTCTTCTTTTGATTATGGAAAGAAGCCAGATGTGCTTTGCCCAAACTCTAAGCTAATTCAACAGCATTTTTCAGTGTGGATCCAGTTAACAGTGCACAGACAAAGCTTCCAGAAACAGGGCTCCTTCCATTTCATAAAACCAGTACTTTGTCTTTGAACGTTGTCAAATGTTATTCATTTGCCTCTCGGCTGCTTTCGATGCACTTCTCTCAAGACAACTTGCTGATACTCTGGACCGGTTCTGTATTCTTTGAGCTTGACTGTCGAGTTTCTATTTGGATTTTCACCAACAGGCATAAACTAGTTGTCATGCTTTAATCTTTGTTTTAAAAGCTTTTAGTTTGTGCAGAATACACTTGTTTTAGATATTTTATGAGAGCGTACACATTTAAATCCCTAACCAAAGCAATGCAACATTGCATTGTATTACGTCCTCACTGTAGTGCTTATCTAAAGCTGTCCATGCACATTAAGCAGCTTCATCAAAGCCACTGTGCTCTAGTTATTTCTGTCTTGTCGTGTCTTTCTGTTGACTAACTAAATGACTAAACGTTTTCTGGCTCTTTGCTCACCGTGTGTGACTAGGCCGTTTCATTCCACACGTCGGTTTATTGTCTGTTGAGCAAACGTCCAAAATCCCTTCCAAGAAGGTGACTCTCACCCTCCTTACCCTGACAATGATGATTCAGAGTTTGTGTTCAGGCTCATCCGCAGTGGAAATTCTCACTCATCCGTTTTTCACCATTTGGACACATTGCAGCTACAGTGCTCTGCAAAAAGCATTCAACTGCTCCACGTTTCTTCTCATCGGAAACCTTAAATGTCAACGTATTTTGTTGGGACTTCATGTGATAGAGCAACATAACTGAATCAGAAGAAAAAAATATACATAGTTCAAAGTGTTTCATGCATTTGTTCTGAGATTTTTTGGTCAAATGTTTTTTTTTTTTGTTGTTTTTTTTTTTTTTTTCAAAAGAAATTTATGAATAGCTTAGATATATTAGATGCAGAGTATCTCTGTTCGAGCCCTGCTTCTCATACTCAATTTTATTTCTACATGAACGTTGACTGGGCCATTCTAACATAACATTTTTATTTATTTTATTTAAATTTATTAGGGACAGTGCACATTAATGAACAATCAATACTTATGTAACGGACTGTAAATGAGCCAGATTATAGCATAATTGCTAATTTCCATCTGTAGTCCCAAGACAGGAAGACCCAAACAACAAAG
>CAEGAD010012791.1:0-82106 GCA_903067055.1 Poeciliopsis paucimaculata
TCTTGCAATCGGAAGGTTGTAGGTTCGATTCCAGCTTCCTCCTGCCACATGTCGATGTGCCTCTGGGCAAGGCACTTAACCCCAAGTTGCCTACCGGTCTGCGTATCGGTGTATAAATGTGTGTGTGTTTGTGAGTGCGAATGGGTGAATGTGACTCTAGTGTAAAGTGCTTTGAGTGGTCAAAATGACTGGAAAAGCGCTATATAAGTTCAGTCTATTTACACACATTTTCTCATATCTAATTTCAAGTGTTAATTCAAAGCTGTACTCTATTTTTCTTAAAATTTGAAACAAATTACTTTTTTTTTTTCTTTAAGTGACTTTCACTATCTTTTATCAAAAGCTGTATGTGTTTTTGGATTTGTCTAGGGATCAACTGGAGGAAATGAGGGTCAAACAAATCCAATTACAAAAGTCAGATGCATTGCTCAGGATGCTCTGGGTTCCTGTGAGGTCAAACTTTTTTTTTTCCAGCGTAAAAGTCAGGAATCTAAAAAAAGCCGTCAGGGCCTCCGGTTTCAGTAACAGAAAAAGTAAAAGAAAAAAAAAAAAAGAACTTAAATCTAAATGCAAATTAGAAACCTCCACCACATAATTGTATATTATTGGGGTTGGCTAGTTTGTAGGCATGTGTGAACTCCGATGTGTACTAAATCAGCCTAGAGTATTTGGTGATACATGTTAAGCAAGCCTCCGAGGGCTGGCTGGAGCATCCTGATAAGGACACAGTAATGCTTATGTGTGGTGTACTGGATTGCTGTGTGAGGTGCATTGCATAATGACTGGGTTGGTTCTAGTGTTCTTCTCTACCTGTCAGAGCTATCTGAGGGTACTAAATGGGGTGGGTCTAATCAATAGAGCAACTAGGATCTGGAACTCTTAAATGGCTGTTGTACATGGTGACTGGCTTACTTTGGTCTGTTCAGGCACAAATGGGGAGTACACAGTCAACTCGAGAAAAATCCTGACCGATTTTCCAAAAGAATGGGGTTAACAAAAGGGAATCTCACTATCAGAATTATCATTAAAAAATATATAATTTTTTATTCTGACATATTCAAACATACTGATTAAATGTCATCTTTTGTTGTTAAATTACTCCAAAGTCTTATTCAGCACTTCCCAAATAGCATCTTTGATCATTTCCAAAGGTTTCTACAGCTGTGCATTGATTTTGTAAAGTAATAAAATCGAACTAAATGTCACTTAGTTCTCTGTCCATTTTGTGGGGCGTTGTAACATTAAAAAAAAGAAAAGGAAAAAAAAAAAAAAAACACTCGTTATTCGTTTACAGCAAAATCTCTATAGAAGCAAAATAAGAAAGGGTTCAGTTGTCCATTGGCTCAACTGGGCCCTTTAACTGACACAAGACAGCACAGCCCTTCCCACCTTGGTACTGAATGAAATAATCACAGCTACTAAAATAAAATTAACTCTGACCTTAGGACTTAACCAGGTTCTGCTGGAACCACAACACTAAGAAACACTCTAGAAATATCTGACAACCAGTAACAAACACTTACAGGTATGAATATTTGCAGATCTGAGTCAGCAAACAGTATTTCAGCTCCTCAAAGTATCACCTGACCCAGCAAGCATCATATCAACCAAACATGAGCATTATAACAGCAACAGAAACTCAAAGAGAGTAACAGGAGCACTATCATTATTAAAAGTCAAAAAGAAATCTTAGCAGCAAGCATCCATAGCACAGTTAGCATTATGATAGCTACATAAAGACATGCATCAAATAAAACACAGCTTTATTCACAGCTGATTATTATCAAAGACCAAATTGCTGAACAGAAAGTGGATAAACAGAAAAGTAAACAGCAAAAAAAAAAAAAAAAAGCAGAGAATTATGGCTGCTAAAACAAATAAACGACACAGAAGAACAAAAGCTGTAGCTTACCATCCACCTGTCAACTCCTCTGCACTCATTCAAGGAAGGTGGAGTGAGCTTTCCCCCAACAGTGGTTGTTGCAGTCCTCAAGTTCTTTTTCTTCTTCTTGAAATTTTCTGGCAGTTGGTTAGAAACGTTAGGTGAGCATTACCGCCACCAACTGGTAAGGAGTGTGGACCGTCCTCAAATTCTCTGCTTCTTCTTCTGGAGTTTGCTTTTCACATGGCCACCGGGAATCTGCAGGGTTTCTTGGACTTGTGGGGATATGAAAATGTACTGTGCACTATTTCAGATAAAGAAGAATTAATTTATAACAAAGTATTACTGTAGCTTATTTATTGATTTGACCATATTGTACATTGGTAAGATGTTTTAATGTTTAATGTTTTAATGTTTTGAAGTGTCCATATTTTGTTACAATAAATGTTTTGGTAAAAATACAAATAAAAAAATCTTCTTCTTCTTCTTCTTCTTCTTCTTCTTTTTCTTCTTCCTCTTCTTCTGATATGGTGGTTACTGGCAGTATACAGGCTTGGTGTATTATCGCCTTCAACTGGACAGAGGTGCAATCCAGAAATTAAATGTATCCCGTGTCTTTAAAAACCCTAAAATAACTATATTATATACATACATGCATGCATTCACACGCACATATATACTAAATCCTCTTAACTAATTTTGTGTCTTTTAAATATATAATAAATGCTTGAATTATATGTTGTGATTGATGAAACTTTCCCACATTGTCATCGTCTTGATTTTTATTGGCGGTTGACAAGAAATACTTGGTATGCTTTACCGCTACCTACTGTAATATGTCCCCGCATATTCCAGAGGGGGTGAAATTCAGAGCGTTGCAGAAACTTTCAATTCAGCGATGCTGATTGGCCAAATGTTACTTTTACCTAGCAAACACACTTTGATTGACTATGTTACACTACCGGGGTGCTAGAAGTAAACTGACTGGAGTCTGTCAGGGGAAATTCACTGTTAAATGAGTTAGTTGGTGGTAAGGTTGTGTAAATACTTTTGGCACACAGTACTAAGAAAAACTGGGTAATATGTTTTAAAATCCTATTTATAGATCCTTTGTAGATTCTCCCCCATCCACATAAGGGAGGGTGGCGAATGAGCAGCCGCCATTGAAAAGTTTAACTCTCATTTTTCACAACAGGGAAAAAAAAAAACGCTGTCAGGATTAAGGCATTTTTCATAGTACCTGGGTTGGAGAAAAAGTTTGTCTCTTTGCTTTTGAACAAGCAAAATATCTCTGCACACATGCACACAGAGCCCTAACATGACAAAATTCAACAGTCTGCCTTTGTAGATGAAAGACTTTACTCACACAGCCTCTAAACATTCATTATCAGCTAATTATAAAACTTCACAAGTTTTTTTGGTTTTAGGAAAACCAAAAAATGTGCAAGTATGGAGTTTGACAGAAAAATTAATTCATATTTTTCTCTTCCTCTGACTAAATGAATTTTACACTTTTAATAATACAAAAAATATATTAGTCGAGCAGTGAATTTGTGCATGAAAGGACTTTTATAAGAACTGATATGACTTTAGACAGGCCTGTGCAAACTCAGGTCAATATTTGAGCACCTTCACCCGCCCAGAAAAAAAAAATGTACTGACAAGAAATGATTCATTACGAGTGGTATCTACGCTAATCTCAGCAATGTGGTGAAAGGAAATCAACTGGCATCTAAGCAGAGTTATCTCAGGATTACTTTTAATAAGAAAATGTGTTCTGCTACCTTTTCAACTGTGACATAAAGCTTTGTCTGGGATTTATTTATTTATTTTTTTAAGGAAAAAAAAAACTCTTTTCCTGTAATGACTTAGAAATCAGAGTTGAAAGAAGAAAATGAGAATGAAAATGTCACTTGGTCTATTTAAATAATTGTTTCTGCTACTGGCAAACAGCCATCTCAATTCTGGTACTTTAGTCTTCAGATAACCTGGGCATTTCTTTGGCTATAATATTGCTGCACATTATAACGTTACTATCACATCAGGACCTGGTGCTGGAACTTTTGAGGGAGAAGGTTACTGGTGAATTATTAAAGTGCCAAGCCTCAGGTATGGTCACATTACAACCACAGTATTGAATGAACACAAAGCAACACATATTTTGACATGGAAAGGAATTATGAAATTTCACAATTAATATTCTTAAAAGCTTGGTATTAATTTTCAATAGGGACATTTTTCCTATGGAGTAGGAAAAAACATCAGCTGTTCTGTGAAGACCTCAAAAGTTTGTGCCAAACTGTGGGGCACATCAGATAGAGCAGAGAAATGTTGTTGAGCAGAGTAATAGTTGGCACAACTGCAATAAAAACCAACATAAATTTAAACTGCTGTTGTTTTTTTGTTTGTTTTTGATTCCCCCCCTTTTTCTATATCTCAACTTAGTGTTGCTTACATATTTATTTAGTTTCTTTTTATATATTTTAATGTTTCATGATGGATATTATAAGCATAAATATAAGCCTTGCCCCTAGTCCTGCACCTTTTCAGTCAATCTGATCAATTAGTGGTAGGGTTTTTGAAGAGTTGATGAGTGACTGAATAAAAAAAAACAATGAATCAAATCAGTCAGTCCAGTGAAATCAAAACAAAATATGTGCTTTTGACTTAAACATTGTTTTTGCAAAGAAAATAACATACTGTACAACAGGCAATACTTCCCTCAATACACCCACATATATGTACATATGTATTACAGTTTTTTGCTGTTGCATATAACCATTTCAAATTTCTCTCATATCTAAATACTTAACAGCTCAAACCACAATATGCTTCCTTTTCCTTCATCGCTGCATGGCCATTACTGTCTAACCTCACACCTGTGCACTGTGAGTGGCACGACGGCAGAAGGAATCTGTCTCTCCCCTGAACCATCCATTTTTCACACCAACAAGGGCCTCTCAGTTTAAGTGAATGTGATGAACATGGCCACGGGACGATCGAAGACACAGCGGTGGCCTCCAGGTTAAAGTGCCATCATCAATCATCACATTAGGGATCAAAGAGAGCAACTAAGTTCTGATCATGAAACAGATGTCTCTGCTGTATGAGCAAATACGATGGCACCGATTCATAATGGAGAACATAGGCTGAGGCTTACATGTGTACTGTGCACATACAGTGCATACAAGAAGAATTAAAATAGATCCAGAAATTACAATATGAGAAATTCTTAAAGTGTTGTACAACAGGTAAAAGAAAATTTTAAATATTTCCAATCGTTCCATATATTTCTAATACATCTTTGTCCTCATTAATTGTGGCACCACAGGAGGCAGCCCTATTGTCCCAAGACATTTATTTTCATCTTGTGTTGGAAAAAGAACATTTATAAAGCATATCTGAACAAGATCTCCCGCAGAGTTCCATGTTGTTTAGACAGAATTGGAAGAAAAAGAAGAAAGAATAAGAAATGTTAGTCAATAATTGTTCATTATGATTCTACTTTACTTTACAATTATGTGCTATTGTTTGTTGGCCTACCACACAAAATCCCAATAAATTTTTTTGAAGGTCATTGTTGGCATATGGGAAAAAGTCAAATCCATGGAAAATTCCAGCGGTTTGCTCGAGGAGGAGGAAACATTAAGACAAGTCAGCTGCTTAAAACGGGACTGCCAGGATTACAATAGATGCTGATCTGCCATAGTAGAGTTTGGATCATGGCCAACTGTATGTGACTGAAAAAAAGCAGACAATAACCGCTGTACCCTTTCTTCTTATAGGAACTTCTATGTTTAAATATTCCTGGCAGGCTGCCCTTATTTGCAGTGAACAGGTAGAATACAGTAGAAGAGACTCATTAAAATGTGAACAATGTAGATTCACTTTGGACGTTCTCTAGTGCTCTAGCCAGTGCCTGTTTTTTTTTTTTTTTTTTTAGGTAGAATTTCAATTGTGGAATGTTACATTCATAAGCTTTGTTTTTCCTTCCAGAGGGATTTCAGATAGCTTTTCACGTGCATTAACGAGCAGAAAACAATCACATTCTGAGTTTGTTTAGGAGAGACAAACAAAGATGACAATGCAGGTTTGCTGTGAAATCATTGCCAACCTCGTTCAAAGGCTGACCGAGCCATGACTTTTAACTACTCCTGTTGGTTGGTGTGGTTTTTACAGAGCTTTAGGTCTCTTCCTTAAGTATCAATCATGTTTTATCTCTCTAGTAGCAAGTAAGGAGGATATATAAAGTCTACAATCTCCTGTGAAAATACCAGGTGTTTGAAATAAAATGAGCTCTCTTTCAAAGACCAAACAGTACTTTAGCTGGCTTTATAACATTCTCAACTTTAATTATCTTGTGGTTAATTAATTAGGTTTTTGTTTGTGTGCTTGGCACAGTGTTGCTCACAAATAAAAGTCTTTGTCATCTTTCCAGGCAACCAACAGAGTTAGGTCAAAACTGACTGAGGTCAGGAACAATACTAACATATCAAAATCCTACACCATCATGTTTCACTATTTATTATGTTTTATAAGAGATGTACAGTTTTGTTCTTATTTTTTAGGTTGGGTTCAAATGTTCAAGTTCAAAACAGATTCTGTCTAAAGATATAGAGCAATATCAACCAGACCTCTATATTTTCTTTATAACAAAACATGCATGTCTTACAAACCTTCCACTTTGTGACATATATAATGAATACAGATGAATATAAAGTGGAGCTTAGATTTTTTTTTTTTTTTTAATTATTGACGCCTAAAAGTAAAGCATTAATGACCAGTTATCAGCATATATGTAGACTTTTATGTCAAACATTTACTTTCCTCGTCTGTATTCTTGGAATAAGAACTTGTTACTCATTTACTGCACAAGACTTGCATAATAAAGGAGATCAAGTCTTTGAGATATTTTATGTCTAAATAGTTTTTATCCTCCCACTTTTATGTCCTGGGATGCTTAGGATTTTGTTTAGCACCTCGTAACCATGTCTTTGAAAAGTCCTTCATAAAAAACAGATTCATTCATTTGTTGTTGTCAAATGTAGAGAACAATCGGTACTTGGCAGAAATTCCTGCATCTCCGTTAGTGTTGCTGTTGAGGTCTTGGCAGTTTGCCTGACTAGTTTCTATCTCATCCTTTTATAAATGTGTGGAAAATGGATTAGGTTTTGTACTCACTATTGTCTTCAATTACTGATGGCCTTCACCACTGTGTTAAGATATACTATAAATGCTACTTTGAGACAATTTTTAAACTCTTCTCCTGATTGATCATTTCGTACAGTGAGATCACTTTGATCATTCACATATGGAATAATAGAGTCAACATGTGTGTAGTTAAATCAGAGTATAATTCCAGCTGCACTAGAGATTTGTTGGAGGACAAGATTGTTAAATATTGTCACAAAGACCAAAGAATGCAAGACAGGTCAAAAATAAAGTTATGAATAAGTTAGAATTTGAATAAAATACATGTATGTTGTGGTTGTTCTGTCATTGAATTCGAAAACCATTATGACTATTTTTACAATGTGATACATGGTTTTAAAGATAAATTTAAAAGATGACTAAACTTAGCTCACTGGATGTGAAAGAAAAGATAATTATTTAGACATCATACTTTAGTTTGACTGAAATCTTAGTACGTGTAAAGAATGTATGTCTCCATTAATAGGATATTTTACAGCAATAATTGCAATATCAGAATAAAAAAAAAAAGACAAGGGAACATTTTATCCTCTCGCCTTATCAAATTAGAATTTGGACTTGCACAGTATGCAACTAATAATCATTTATCAGCCTCCAGGGTACTTCCATGATGGTCTCACTAGCTCTTGCGTTCACCCTACTGCACAATGAGACCATTCCACTTGGTTGAGCAACCGATAGTCCTTGTAAGAAAGGTTTACAGATTCATTAGTGAGATTTTCATATGTCTGTGCCACTTTTAATAACCTCCTAGCTTAAAGACATGTCCACTCTTGAAGAGGCGTGAGGTATGGAGTGTTAAAATGTCATTTAATTAGGATTTGGAAACACCATACCTTTTTCCTGTGCTGATAATGTGGAGAGCAGACGGAGACAGCTGGCCATTCACAGATGAGGATGAGGCTCATATGTGTATTATGAGCTGTGCACCAATCTGATAAGCTTAACAAAATACCACTCTGCCTGGTCTTCAGACGGCTGTTATTGCTGTGACCATTAATTTTGTTTTCAACAAAATGAGCTGAGGTGGCCTCACCCACTATGAGATTACAATATGAGTGAATAAACACAGAAATTTCCCCATTCAGTGGGTAAATTATGATGAGCTTATCTTGTGGCTTAATGCACATCTACCAAGAGTCTGAAGGCCATTTTTAGTCAATTAACAGCAAAAATCACCTCATAGCTGAACAGAAAACAACCTGCAGCCTCCAGAGAAATATACCACAACATAATATAATAGGAACTGATTACACAAGCTATTATTTACTCCTTTTTCTATTACAATGCTGTTTGCAAACATCTGAACCCTTTAAGCAGTGTTGTTTTGTTTCTGTCTGAATCTCTTAATTTGAAATGTCAGGTTTATGACTATGAATTTAATTCAGTGGGAGGAATATTTCCTCCCTCTGAAAAACTAAATAAAGAACACATTCTTTATTTACTGTGTATTTATTCTGTGCTAAAGCCTGTTCTCAGCCTTTTACACAGACATATGTATTTATGTGAACAGAATAAATACAAAAAGCATATTAGGATGCAAGTCTGTGAAAAACAGGAAGTCCATCCATCTAACAATAAAGGCAAAGACCCCCAATTGGCACTATATAAATAAACTGAACTGAGCTTAACAGGAATGTGATAATAGCAGTGGCTCAGATATGAGAAGTTATTACAGATGAAAGGGGCAACAAGCAACATCAATCAAATTCATGTTTTAAGTTCATTAGCTCTAATTTACTGTAGGTATCTTGTTTGTATTTATAATCCATGCATTCAACCATAAGAGGAATGTAAGCCCATGTACCATGAAATACATAGTGTTCAATTTAGTGAAAGCTATTATTGAACATTTGCACTCTGCTTGGTTTAGTTTGTTTCATCTCTGTGCTAATTATGATGGAACTGGGAAATATTTTCCTTCATTGACTAACTGCAGCCTAAATCAGTTAAATGATAATTCAGCTGTTGGTACGTTTGTTTTTGAAATCTATTTGGATGGTAACCAAGTGCAAAATTACTTTGACACAGCCTAAAAAACAGGAAAAAAAAAAAAAATTCTCATTTTAGCAAACAATGTCAGGTATGAAGCATTGCACAGAACCATTTCTCCATGAGATCTATTAAAATTTACTATGCATGTGTTAGTTACTGCCTAGAGAAGACACATCTTAACTGCTTTGCAGATTGCTTCCTGCTTTCAGATTTGTGAATTTTTATGTAAAACTATGATTTGTTGCAATGGATGAGGAGGAATGAAAACACAGGAAACACAGAACATTTATAAAGTAGACCATGCGGTTGAGTGTAATTCATCAATAACTGTTGTAGTTAATTGAACAGAAAAAGAAAGGACTGAAAGTTACAATTTTATTTACTTTCCATAATAACAAAAACTTAAAAATTATAAGCATATGTCCTAATAAAGAACCATGGATCTCAGAAGTAATATTCTGCTGCTGTTTAATAAAAAGAAAGTTCTGGCTTGGAGGAAGCTTAGCCAGTAATATTGTTGTGATAGAAAATGTTGGCAATTAAAATACCTATAATAACAAATAATAACACTCAATGTTAATTTCAGAAATAGTGAAATAAATGTTAACAGGCAACCTTAAAGGCTTAAGCTGCATTTTGTGAAGATGTGACTTGTGGAATTGTAGTAGTTCATGTAAACGAAGTTTTTGTAAAACGTCACATTCTCACATTTGCATTAGATCGTAATAGAAGTAGATTTGTGGTTATTTGTATTGAGACAGACGTCTGAAACCAACACTGGTCCTTCAGCATGTGCTGTGGGAGACCGGGAAAATCAAAATGATACAAAACAGTACAAAACTGAGAAAACAATGCTTTCATTACATCAGCCTGTTTTTGTTTCATACACCATTATACTTTTGCATGAGATAACCGGCCTAACATTAGTTTCAGACTAACCCTGACTGATCACAACTTCCTCAGAAAACACAACATTAAAAGATATATTAGTTATCTTTTTTGGTCACAGATTTTGGATTTCTTTCAGACTCTCAAACTAATGTCCAGGCATGACCTGTTCAAATAGTATTTTTAGCTGTTAATCCAGAGATAATTTAAGAACAAGTACATTCTTACCAGCACTTGTTTCCTGCTGCCCTCATAATGCCTCACCACGGGGCTGACATTCAGCATGCTATGCATGCTACCTGGTTTTGCCAGCTGTAGGGCCCTGCATTCAGAGCAAGTAATTAAATTTTCGTCTCAGAAGACCAATGAATGTTTACTCCCCATGCTGCTGGAGTCCTTTAGGTGCCATTTGGCAGACTCTAGGCAAGCTGTCAAATGCCCTTTATTCAGCAGCAGTTTCCATCTAGCAACTGTACCAGGGGTATGATGGATGGAGTGCTGTGGTGGGGGCAATCCACCTTTAAGGATCAGCCCTCTCTGCAGAGAAATTGACACCTATCCATTGTTTGTTCAGTTATGTTTGCGACTCACAATAGCTTGTGTAACATAAGTTAAGTAAGATGGATTGCAGGTCAGTTTTCATACTTCCTAATTCGGTTCAATAGAACATAATTTTGAATACAATTACCAAGAACTCAGACTTACAGAGGCACTTGCTATTGCACAATGGATTGAAATATGTCGACCCTATTGTCATTATCTGGATCTCTTCTAATAAGATTTGTTCCACTACAGCTTTTGCTGAAAAATCAATCAAATGCCTTACTTTAAGAAAAGAAAAAAAAAAAAAAAGAAAAAAAAAAATCAATGTTGTTAATTTACCAAATCAAATCAAAACAAGCTTATTAAAATGGTGCCTGCTTCCCTTGCCAAGATTGCTTGATGAAAATAAAATCTCTAATACCTACAAAATTAGATATTGCAATTTAAAATCAACTCCATATGAGTGTGCTTGTGAAGGCATCCATTTTTCTTTTGGACAGTTATTATGAACCCAAAGACAAAACAAACCTTTTGAGGTTTGACTTCATTTCCAGAGTTATGAGTGGACTATGTTTCTACGGTGATGACAACTCTCTTGATTAATGAGTCTAGACAGTTTGTCAGATTTTACATTTGGCTTATATTTTAATATTATATTTAGAATTCATAGGTATTAAAGTTATAGATCTGTCTTAGGGATTTTTTTTTTTACCTCACAGGCAGGAGTTTATCTGGGTTTTTATTCATCTTCTGTGTCTTCTTTCAGAAAATGAGAGCAATGTCTCCAATATTGCCTGTTCCTTTTAACATGTCATCTAAAATTTGTATATTTGCTTTGGTTTATCTTGTGTTTTTATTTATTTTTTTATTTGATCTCCTCACCATGTATGAAGCATCAAGATAAACTAGGTCTTCCAGACTAGATGTTCCAAGATCTAAGTTAAAATGTAAAAGTAATCAATCTATCAGTGGATGTAAATATGAGGACTGCTTTATTTAAAAAAAAAAGAAAAAAAAAATCTACCCAACTAAGACCATAGGTTCACTTAAACCTGTGGAACTCATCTGTTTTCTTTGGTCTCTCTGAGTAATGCATGAGAGTAACTCTTTCCTTATATATTCTTTTTTTTTTTTTTTACTATAGATGTAAGTTTTTGTTTGTTTGGCTAAATTGTAAAGCACATTGTACAAATAATGTTGATTATTTTAATATGCTAATCAAATAATTTTGTTTTTGAGCTACATCTAGAGTGACATGAACAAATGTTTTAATGGTTGTATGCAGTTGAGATTGGTCAGATTTTCTCTCTATTGATTCTGCAGAAAGATCTCTTCAAAATGATGTTTTAACCAAGTATAAAGGCAATAGAAGTCTGGTGTTGTTTCATATATTTTTATATATTGTGTCTTTTGAGTAATATTTACAGGACACACTAACTATGTGTCCTGTCTCTCTTGAAGAGTCCTGAAAAAAAAATACTTTCCATCTTCTATTTAAACTTATCAATAAAACTAAATATCAAAACAGATGAGTTTTAGAGCTACTCAAAATTGTATTTATTTATTTTTTTCATACTGCTGGTCCAGCTTTTAATTAAGTCTTCAAAAAGTGCAGCATTGCAGCATAGCCTTTGTCAGAAAAAAGAACCAAGTTTCTGTTGCGTGAAGACCATTGTAATGCATTGTGTGTGTGGTTGGAAATGTTATGTTTGGTGATCCTTAAAGCATGGCCTTTCCAGAGTCAAGCACCAGTGAATCCATTCAGCTGTATTATGACTCCCCCTGTAATGCAGCTGGAATGACACTCTCTTAGTAAGCACTTTCAAAATGTGAAAACAAAAAACAAACTTTCAGGGTACTTGCTAATAAACCAAAACAGTTTGGTAAAGCAGAAGAATTTTGAATATATATCATTTCCATTCACATTTTCTTTAGCTAAACAGCTGAAAAAATCTTGGAATCTCATTTGTGAGAAGCTAGCAGATTTCAATAGCATGATTTGTGTAAGGCCAAAGTGTTCTTCCATAGCTGTAGGCAGCTGCTGGTCCTCATACAGCTCTATTGAGACAGATAAAGAACTACACTGCATAACAGAGTGTCTTGCAAAGCTATTCATAGCCCTTGAATCTTTTCGAATGTTATCACTTTATCACACTGTATTTCATTGAGATGTTAAGGAACAGATCAGCACAAGGTAGAGAGGCATTGTGAAGTCAAATGAAAGTGATTGAAATGTTTTACAAAAGAAAGTAAAAGTGTAACATGCGTTTGTGTGAGCCAATGTGTGTCCTGCGTCCCGCATCAGGTAAAGCTGCAAGTCTTTCAGGTTTTGTTGCTACCAGCTTTACACATTTGATAGGCAACATTGTTGCCCATTCTTCTTGACAAAAAAAAAAAAAACACAACAACAAAAAAAAAAACTTATCCAATCTGGATGGAGACCGTCTGTGAGTATCAATTTACAAGTCTTTTAAGAGATGTTGGATTGAGGTGGTTTGGATTTTGTCTGGCTCATTCTAAACAAGAACATGCTTTCAGTAAATGAGTAGTTTTGACTGCGTGTCTAGGAATGTTGTTTGAGGTTTGTTCTCTAACAAACATCTGAGTCTTCAAAACATCAGTAGACTGCTTTCTGACATCTAAAAACAATTTTATTTTGAGATATCAAATTACACCACATTTATTTTTTTTTTTCTTCAGAAAACTTGAAAAACCATATCACTATTTTCTTCCACTTCAAAATTATACACTGTCTTGTGTTGTAGATAACATAACATCTATTTAGAATACATTGACATTTGTTGCTGTAATGAGACAAATTATTGAAAAAGTTCAAGGATATGTCATCTTTTGTAAGGCACGCTGCTTCAGTATGGTTTAAAACATGATGGCACAAGGCTGTCAGGTACAACATCAGCCTCCACCTTGACAATTAAGTTGAACAAAACACCAAGGTCCAATAGGACAAGCAGTCAAAGTGAATAATTCCTCACATTGATCTGTTCTTCTTTTTTTCTGCTTTCTCGTGGGTCTCAAAACATGAAAGTCTTGACATATGTGATGTTCTCTTTGATAATTTTCGGATGGCAATTGTGACCTGATAGAACCAATGAACAAATTTATTTACTTTGTGCATGTGAAAGGTAGTTTCTTGTTTCAAAGGGTCCTGAAGTTATCCACAGATCTCAGTCATTGCACCTTTTTCCAAACATAGCAGCAGGTGTTTTATTTCTGGCCATGTCTTTTTGTCTTTCAAATATCCCTCTTTGACAAAATCCTTCAAAGCCCACTGAAGCAGAAATAAAAGCCCTTTGTGGGATGGCTCACTTTGCCAGAGTTTTATAGAGTGGACTTTGGCTCTGGCATATTCTTGTTTATATCCACGTATATTCCACACTCAGCACAAGACTAAGAAATCATGCAAGAATAACACCAGGAGAAAGAGCATGACATATACCTACCATCAGGCATGGAGTCTCTGAAACTAAAATATTTATGAACAAAGTCTATTTTTTAAATATAGACTGATTGGGTCTGGTTTTAATTTACAAAGTCAAACTGAAATTTGCTTTCATGGCTCAGCTGTCTACAATTGAGCCAAGGTGCTTTAAATAGAACAAAAAAAGTAGTAAAAGATGAACAAATGACTTATTAGAACAAAACAAATCAATAAAACTATCACAACACATCATTCTGGTCACCAGAGGTGAAAACAACACCTGACCAGTTAAAGTAAGAACCACTGCTGGATTGTAAGAGTGAAGCTAATCTGTTAAGTATTTAGTGTCAGACAGTTACGATACTAAAAAAAAATAACAGTAACATAATATCTTAATAGCGTAGTTAATGAGAAGCCAGTGTAAAGTGATCAAAACAGGACCAATGTGACCACACTCTATGTTTCCAGTGAGATGCTGCTGCATTTTTGCACAAATGGAGAAATATTAGTAATGTTTGAATGACACCACAATATGATGAATAGTAGCACATCAAGTGACAAAGTTGATAAAAGTCTGTCTTTAAAACATTGCTAATCTGTTTGTCATTTTTGTCAAAAGATACTCAAAGGTTCTTGGCAGGAGTAGGACAATACGGTCAGTGATGCTACCATAACCATTTAAAGGTTGAGTGGTCTACATAACATGTTTGTCCAGATTAAGGAAGATTGTCCTAATCCATGTTTGAGCAGTCAATAACAACTAATCTGTGATTTGGTATAGCAAAAGAATCAAACTCAGAGCACAAAGCAGACGGCACTAAATACATTCAAATGCAAATATGCCCATCAATTCCAGCAGATGGGAATAATTTGCACTTGGCATATGTGACAGGTTGCATATGTATTTAATTCAGCCAACTGAATTAAATACAACTGAACATGCAGTAAAATGATCAGAGAGAAAGATGTGGTTCTTCTCAAATCTTGACTGAGTTAAAACGGAACTGTGCTTCTGAATGCATATAATACACAACTGTAGATTCCTAAAGGTCATAGAATAATGCATTTCGGTAGCTTGTTAATTTTATATCACAGAATAACAAGTATGCATCAAAAACACTGGTTAAAGTTTAAAAGACATAAGATTAGACAAACTGTGTGAACAAATTAAGGGGAAAAGTCACAAAGACATTTCCAGTAGCTAATTGTGTGTAACCTGTGTTAAAATGTACTACTAACTCTGAAACTAGCAACAGAAGCATGTGTTCTAATTTTTTCAAAAAGCCAACGGTCTTTCTTAGCTTCCCAGCAGTTTGTTCAACTAATTTAGTTGATTATGTGCTTGTCTGTCTGTCTGTCTATTTACGTAAAAAGTCAGGGCAAATAGTTGTAGAATTTGAAAAATTTGAATTTATTTGCACAAATTAGATTTTAAGGCAAAAATACCGTGTGCTTAAAACTCCAGACTAGTGGGAAAATAAAACGCTTTGCAACTGAGGTGTGTCAGAGACGTTGAACTGATCTTCTCCTTTAGTGAGATATGGCTTGTATTTTTACAAACAATTTCTCTATTTCTTCCAATAGATACTTCACATGCAGAGATTACTAAACTCAACTCAACAAATTTAACTGTGCACAATTTGGGTGAGTTGAACTGAGGAATCTTCTGCTTATTGTGCTGAAGGCGAGAAAAGGAATATGCAAGGAAAATGTTGAAGAGAGAGCTTCCTCATGATTTACTTCTATACTATGCTACTAGTAACTTGTAGTTGTGTCAAACTTGCAGAAAAAATAAAACATGTGTCCAATTAATAACTTGTCTGTGGATACTATTTTGGGACACAACAGTACCATTGTTTACCAGTACCAATGATAAACAATGGTACTACTTGTACCATTGTTTACCATGTTGTCCTTGTCCATTTACCATCATTCCTCATTTCACAATCAGAACAGCAGTCAAACAGGACAGAGAATTAAGGGTTTTAAAAATTAGCACTAGACCTCACCTTGCTGCTTACCAACCCGTCTACAATTTGACCCTGCTCAAACCTCACAACTGATGTAAATAAAAAAAATTTTCAGCAGCAGGTGTTCCATTTTTCAAAACTTTCACAAACTTTCAAAGTTTTGAATTGATAAATAAAACATAACAAAACAAATTAAAACAGAAAATAGGTCCATTATTGGGAATTCAGCCATTCAAATCAAGCTGCAATTATTTATTTACTTTTTATTTTTTATTTTTTTTGCAAATCATGCAACGTTTATGCAAAAATATAAATACTACTATTGACTTTTGTCCTAAATTGCTGGTTCCAAAAAGTAGTCACCTCCCACTTTATGAAGGTGCCAATTACTTCAGCTGCTATGCAAATGCAGGCATGGTTATACTTTTTCAGTAAATAAACCTTAGCAAAGATCTGTTTGCAAATGTTTTCCCCTTTTGGAGAGAAAGCAAAACAGTCTCTCCGTGTAGCAGTCCAGTCCAGTTTATTGTCTGAATTCATGCAAGAATATTTCATAGCCTTGATGGATTTGCAAAGGTTAGGAAAAGGCAATCCAGAGCAAACTTTTAGGGTTCAAGGAAAGAGTGAGGGAATAAAACTATTAACACAGTTATTCTCTTTTTCACCTATTTTAGTATTACATCATTTCACGTCTGCACCCTGAGGATGAATAAAGCATTGTGACTGGTCTAGTTCATTGGAAGATTAGCAATCTGATTATTAGTTTAGCCCCCAACTGACAGAATGCCTAAAGCAGGCAGGACAGCAGCATGTGCTGCTAGGCAATGCTGCCTGCATCACTATAAATCATTTACACTTAATTATTATAACATTTTTACGAAAAGTCTTTATTTGTTAAGACTTTCAAAATTAAATTCAATATCTTTATTATTTATTTTGCACGTCGTGACATTTGCTTCAGAATATGCTGACAACTTTGTCAGCCAAGCGTTCCTGCAGAGTGAGAGTGACAAGGTACGTCACACTGATCCAACAGTCATGTGTGACAGTAAGGATACAAATCTGGCTTCTTGGTTCTGTCATATGTAGGTCACAGACTTCTGAATCTCCATTAGTACAATAAACAATAACAAAATATGTTTTAAAACAAATGAATACATATGCACTTCAGTTAATGTATCAATGGAAAGTAATTTTTGTCTGTATTTTGACTAAATTTTTAAAATTCATTTACAATCACCTGTCATGCTATAATCTATTTAAAGGTTTTGAACACAAAGGATGAAATGGCCAATCTTATGGTAGCAACTGCATCTAGACTTGCTGAAGTTCAAATCTCAACCATAAAGGGGAAAATGCGGTTTGTTAATTAATATGACATGGTTGTTGGTGACAGGTGGGCTGGTTTGTTTGTTTTAGAAACTACTGGCTACAAGTTTGACACATGGCTCTCAGACTTACAAAAGTTTTCTGAAAAAGAGAAAATGTCCTTTAATTTCCAGCTGAGAGGAGGAAAATATCTTGATACTGTCAGAGGTCAAAGAATGGAAATACTGGTTTTAAAATGGTAAAAGTACTTCAGATAACAACAAAGCTATAGAGAATAGTATGTCTGAGAGCAAAATACAGTCAAGTTTGAAGCAAATGCCTAATAACTGCAGATGACTAGGTGCCATTTCTGTAAACCTTGAACAGGAAACTGAAACTACAATTTGCAAATGCTCACCAAAATGAAAAATAACAACATTTAGCGGAATGCAAGAACTTTTGGGATGTGGAGAAAAATGAGACTGATGTTCATTCATGTGCTGCCAAAACACCTACAACAACTGTTTTGTGCCATCATGTCAGTGGGTACAAAAATCCAGGAGGAATGTTTCCATTATCTTGCTAAATCTACAAGACAAAGAAAGCAGATCCTTAAGGCAAAAAACTTTCAGAAAATATGCTTAATAACAAGGTGCTTGTGATTCAGCGACTTCAGAGCTGCATCCATCTTTTCGCAGATGACATAGTTCTCTTGCCTTCTGCAGAACATGACCTTTTTGAGTAGCCACTTCTGTATGAAACGGGAGACTTTCGAAGCAAAATAATAGATCAGTGTCAAGTGTGATATATTGTGAGCTAATGTAAGACAACTGTGGTAAAAATGTCCACAAAATAAAAGTTGTCCTATATTCCAGTCCTCATGATGACAGGGTCTGGAGGATGGTTAAAAGAATGAGAACTGCAGCTACAAGTTGCCCGAGCATATTTTCACCCCAAAACGGATCATTTCTATATAGAGAAATCAAACTTTTTGTGTCAAAACTCTTTTAGCTTGGTCTTAAGTGACTTACCATTCAATAAACTGTCAAATTTTATATGATGAGTATTGGAAGAGACACCATAATACAAGCAAATGCAGCAAAGCTGATAATGTATGAATACAATGATAAATTAGTTACATTAAACAAGAGTTCACATTCTTCTTTAACAAAAATCTAAGTTTCCCTGTCAGATATAGAGTTCTCATCTACTTTGTTTCTGGGAGTCAGTTTCAAAGACTGAAATAATGAAGAGCAACTTCTACTGAACTAGAGCGGCTTTGATATTCTTTGACCTGTTTCAGTGCCGATCTTTGCTCTCTGTGTTAAGCCATCCATCACACATGGCACCAGGTTGAGGACGGGTCACTTTTGCCTCATTTACACAGGTCTGGAGCACCTGCTCAGATTGCAGGCACAGGTGAACCAGGACAATCGCAAAGAACATATTTTATGAGTCAACCAGAGTATGCGATTGACTGTCCAAAACACTGGTAAAAAAAATTAAAATATATTAGAGGTATGTTCTCTTCAATTTGCACCAACATTGACACGTATTACATTTCTAGTTTATTTAATTTCACATTGATAAACCATCTCAAAGCTTTTATGTCACAGAGTGACAGAGTGGGAGGGATGGGAATATAAAGACAAACAAAAATCAAACTAACAAGAGTGAAGGCTTTGTGTTTTTTTCACTCATTTAATTTCATTTCTTCTCATCACCAGGCTTCCAAGTTAGCAGTAATTTATAAAACCCTGTTAAAAAGTTATTAAAAGGCAAAAGTTTACATGACTGTGATTACTGTCATTAAAAAACCAGCAGAGTCCTGTGAGTCAGTAGATTTTTTTTTCTGCACATCCCTATCAAGTGAAGATCTGGGCTCTGACTGGGCGATTCTTTTCTTTTTCAGACATGCTGTTATAGATTTGCTGCTGTATCTGGAATCATTTTCTGGTTGATGACCCAGTTTGAGGCAAGCTTCAGCTATTAGGACAAATAACTGTACGTTTGATTGGAAAATACTTTGGCACACAGAGAAGTTCATGGTCAACATAAAACTCTACTGTCGTGTTTGACTGTTGGTTTCAGGTGTCTATGCTGATGTGCTTTATGTTAGTTGTCTAATGTAATAAAAATGACCCACATATTTTTGAGTGTGGTAGCAGCAGCCTATGAAAGTTTCCCTCACACTTCCCTCTTCTTTTTTTTTTTCTTAAAAAGAGAAGAGTTTGAAAATGATAAATGTATAAATTTACTCTTCTGACAAAACATGTATTTTTTTGTTTCATTAGCTGTAAGACACAGTCACCAAAACGAATACATTCAAAATTAATTAATGGAGATTTTCTTTAGATGCACCTGTAGATGCTGTTGTATAATACTAACATTCATATTTTTTCGCTCTAGAAAGAAAGTGGAATATTTAGACATTAAAATACTGTAAGGCCATATTGTTTACTATCACATAATACCACAGAGACATATTTTTGCTCCAGTATTATAACCTTTGCTTGAACAAAAGCATCCAACGAAGACACAGCTTTGTTGTGCTGCACAAGAGAGCTCAGACACATTACAATATATGGATACAAATTCTAGATGTCAGAAAAAGTCTATTACTACAAAGGCAGTTGAGGTTACACAAACCTCTGAATAAACTTACTAAATAAACTACAACTGTACAAGATAGCAATAGGTAAAGGTTACTGTATGGCAAAGGCCCTAAAAAAACAAATAGAAAGAATTTGTAAGCTTGAAAAAGTTTGCATTTTTTCAGATACATAAGGAACATAATACCAGTAATTTATTCCTCCTCAGCAGGAGTCATGGCCTTGTGTCTATTATTATTACTATTGATTTCAAAGTTGCTCTCCTGTCATATCTCCCCACATCCGTTCAAGCAGATGGTCAGCCTCGCTCAGTATGGTTCTCACGGAAGTGCCTTTCTGTTTAAATGAACCAAACATGCTGTGAACTAAAGCTATAAGTATTGGACCTTGAAAATAAAATTAGAAAATGTTGCTGTGCACAATGATCATGCTTTGCTTTAAAGAAAAATCCTGTCTATAGAGATTGTTCAGTGCCTTGGTGACTGTGCTCTGGGTGATATTCTTGCCTTGGATCTGTTTCACAGTCAGATTTTTCATGTAGGCCTTCAACTCAGACTGTATATATTGTGAATCTTTAGTGGCTGTTGCTCAGTCTACAATGGTAATATTGTCCACAATTTTCACTGGACATGGTACAGTCCATCACAACTGCAACCAGACCTGAACTGATGGACCAAGCAGCCAAAAAGGCCTATGCTAACTCAGATGGAGCAACAGTTCAGGTAGCAGGATGATGGGATAAATATTGGTTGTACTCTACAAAAATCTGGCATTCATGAAAGAGTGTGAGAAAGAAGCAAGTTGTTGAAATCTGGATAAGACACTACACAATAACTTGCTCTACAAAATGTCAAGTGGCTTGATACATTCAGCTTATTTGTAAAAGATTTTTGAAAACCATGTTTTGTTTTTCCCACACTTTAAACCTGTGTGTGCAGAAACAGAATAAATGTAGTCTGGATTTTTTAAAAATAAAGAGTTAAATAGTGTTTTTGTTGAGATACCAACTTTCCTTCTGTAGCACATAAAGACTATAATTATGCCGACTTTCCATTGATTTGGGCATTCTTCTAAGCAAAAGAAAAAAAAGGGATTCTAGTAGATTCTGGGCAGAAAGGTGACAGGAAATTGTTCATTTCAAACACAACCACTAACTGAATTTCTCAACATTTTCACATTTCAATTAAAATCCTCCAGGCTCATTGAAAAACTGAGAAGTTAAGGTTACTTTACAATTTCTTATGAAGAATTTCTAGTAATCTACTTTTAAGGGACACACATTTTCTGGCATTCGAATATGAATGCAAGACAGAGATCTCATTAAAAAAGTTTTTCCTGTACAACAATTCCTACTTTTTGAAGTGTTTTTCTCCACCTGCCAAATGTCCACAGAGGCACTTCTGGCTTTAAAAGAAATGTAACATTTGCACAGATCTGGTCGCAATCCTGCCCTTATTGCAAAGGTAAAATACAACAGGTAGTGTGAGTGGCCAGTGTGTGATTGCTTGCTTTGTCTCAGATAAGTTGGAGACACTGGCTGAAAACTGTAGCACAATAGCACCTGTCTACAAAAAGCACAATCATGTCATTTTCTTGCCTTTCCATCTAAAGGTTATGGCTTTTTGTCACCTTGGTAATTCAACAATCATACCTGTGAAAAAAAGGCACACCTCTCATTTCAGTTTCCTTGTACTTTTCACCTCCGTCTCTGTTTGTCACAAACTCACACGTTTTTTTATATTGCGGAGGTGTTACTTTAATAATGAGTCATTACTATTCAGTATACCATAGTATATATATATATTTTTTTTTTAAATACTTTTTTATTTATTTCTGTTCTTGCAGAAAACACAGTATCAAACATGCTATTATTAATGTAAGTGTGAATGATAGTGTGTTAAGTTTGGATGGCAAAAGCTACGTATCCATATGTACATATACATATGGAAGCATAAAGTCCATCTCAATAAATCAGAACATCATCAACAGTGAGATATTAGGACTGAACTCACTTTGTTTACTGATGTCTCCAATAGCTGTAAAAACACTTTCTAGTGAGTTGCAAAACAAGGATCAAATGTAACAAAAAAAACCCACACAAAACTGAAATTAAAGCTGAGTGTCATATTTTCGACAACCACTTGTCAAACATGTCAACTGGTCGTTTTTTAAATGGTTTGACCAATTTTGAAAATGATTATCAACAACAACACTAAGTCCTGTTTAGCAGTCCTTTAAATATGCAAACAGTTAACTCATTTGAGATAGAGATTGATTACTCATGCAGTGACATTTCAAGGACTTCTTTCTATTAATTTTTGATTATGATTTACAGCTAATGAAAGCCCATAATTAAGATTCTCAGAAGAACAATATGAACAAAAAGGTCTGAAACAGAGAAATGTCATATATATTGATCTACTGTTGACAGTTCTCCTGCAGACATTTAGCAAAACCTGCTAAAAGGAGTATAAGCTACAAAAGGCCATTGCTAAAGAATGTGACTTTTCACAGAATATATCCAGGCAAATTAATAAGAGAAAGGAAGAACTGTCAGAAAAAAAGGTACAAAAGCAACTGAAATAAATCTAATTTAATAAATGGATCCCCCAGAGCAATGTGAAGCAAGTTGCCCTCAAGAGTTTCTGGGGTTCAGTTCAGTCAGAGGTTCGAGAGCCATCACACACATTCAAGAGCATGGAGCACATTGGCTGCATCCCTTGCTTCAAACCACTCCTGAATCAGAGATTTTCCAGATTATGTAGGAAGAATGGAGAGGAACAGAAAGTTGCTTAATGTCTTATTCAGGGGTCTTCAAATCCAGCCCTTGATGACCTGCATCCTGTAACTTCTAGATCTGTCTGTGCTCCAACAGACCCAAGTCAAATACTATCATTAGCAGGCCTCTGGAGAAGTTGATTGCACATTGAAGAAGGAGGTATTTCAGCCATTTGATCAAGGCATGTTGGATCAAGTTGCTGGAGACTGGCCCTTGAGACCTGGATTTGAGGTCCCGTAGTCGAGTGTAAAGTTACTGTGATGATTCGGAAAGTCACATCATTTACTGGTTTTGTTGTCCACTGTGTTATCCTGTCTAAAATCCAGATAATTGTCTATCCCAGCTAAGATATTGCAGTACATCATGATAAAAAAAACAAACAAAACAACAACGAAAAGAACATTTCATTTGGTGGAGATTTCCTTGGTCTTTCTTCGAAATTCTAACTTTCTTAGAAGTTGGATTTTTATGATTAGCTCCACTACGTAATAACAAATATCTGTGGTTGTATAATGAACTTCTATTATGTGTTTGACTTTCTAAATTGATTTACTGAACAATATCAACTTTTCGATTGATAATCCATGTGATTGAGATATAATTGTATTTTCAGCTACAAGGGAGATCAAAACAGAGGCACAGATAAAGAAGGTTCGAAAGATTTCGATCCGAACTCTAGGAGGTTTGGCCCAGATTCACCTGCAGTTCAAAACATTATTGACCGAGTCATTAATCTCTTTCTGAATCTCGCTGCCTCGTCAACCTCACTCACAGTCCAGATAAATCAGTGTGGGTCAGTCTTTAATGAGGGGACTAATGCTAGTCTCGCGCCGAACACCATTAACCTGTCTCTGTAAAAAGGACACAGGAAGGAGGCCATTGATTGTGCTTTAATCTCTCACTTGCAACCGCTTTTCTAGCAGCTGCTCTAATGGAACAGATTGGTTTCCACGTGTTTTTGATCCAGTTATCAAAAACACATGCTATGTCTTCTTCATGCCAATCTAAAAGTCACATTAAGAGGACAACTTTTAACATGTATTGTTCTTATAATTGCTATTCATAGCATCAGCAACTTTAGATTATTCTGCTGTTATCCAGTTTTTCAGTTAACATCAGATAATGATGCCTTTCTGCCATAAGATAAAAAATGTCTGTCCTTTTAGTGCTTTTCTAAAACTGTGATCTTTTTTTCCTCAAACCTCAAAATGATAATGCACCTCAGATATAGATCTTAAACAGCAAATTTTAAAAAATGGCTTCTCATTTTCTGAGAACACATAAATGTGCAGAATCAATTGCAAAAAGCAATTTTGAATTAGTTAAAATATCAAATATGCTAAATATTTGCTATTTTCTATGAGTAAAACACCAGCATGATTTAAAGGTTTACATATTTATGTTTAAACCATACAAATCTGATTTCTTTAAAAAAAAAGAAAGAAGTTTCATCTTCCTTTTAAACAGTGATGTCTACTTTATCAAATTTGATAACACAAATTCTAATGCAATTCTGTGTATGTTGCAGAGTGACTTTATTCATTCATCATGCTTGCCTTGGATCTGTTTGGCTTTGCTTTTAAATTTGTCATGTCATAGGTTGGTTGATGAAGGACCCACGTGCAGAGAGGCAGTGGCAACTTGTAGGTGAAGAATGTTTTAATGCAAAAATGATGAGAAAACTTACAAAAAACTACAGGGAACACTAGGAGCCAGAGCAAAACAAGAACAGGAATCCAAGAGAAAAAAAGCCAGCAGGGAAATAACAGGAATTGACAATAAACACCATGAGAAACCAGCAAGAAGTATGAGCAGGAGAAGGGTTTAAATACTGTGAGGGTGACCGCTGGAACAAAAGACCTGGGTTGATTAGCTAATTGATTGAAGGTGTGAGGGGAGCAAGCAGAAGACATACATGAATCTAACATTAAAAAATAACTAAACATAAGAAACATAATAAAACTAGAGTAACTAAGAAAGGACTAGACACAAAAAATTTGTGATGGGTAAATGAGGCGTCATGAAGCGTTTCGGCCCATAGCAAAACTGGATTGGTACTGTATCGATACTGTGTCACTGAATACTGACACCTGCTGGACATTAGAAATCCCTACAGGCAACGTGGCTGACAGACTGATTTGATTACCTAGTCTATACAATGAGATTTAAGTCATTGTATTTTAATGTATATTGTATATTGTATTATGTCATATCAGTCAATAAATAAGGTGAACATGTACCAAAAAGTGAAAATTTAAGTGAACGTGTTTGGAATGAGGATGCTTGTGGACTGGTTTTTTTTTTTTTTTTAACAAAATTTAAAAAAAAAAAAAAAAAAAAAAAAAAAAAAATTTTTACAAAAATTTTAAATTTAAAAAGTTTAGGTTTTTTTAAGCAATTTATCCGGCGGTTGAAAAAAATAATTAAAAAAANGGCTGTATACCTGAGTTTATCCTAGGTGTATCTGGGACTTCATTCTGATGCCCTATAATGCCTCAGCATTGAGGAGGAGGATTTATTTAATTAAGGCAGTTCTGTCAAACATATGCAACGCTTAATCTGCAGAACATCATATGAAAGTAAACTAAGAGTCAATTTCAGCTGAATCTGGATTCAGATGGATCAAGTAGAAGCTGAAAAGAACCAGATGAAACAACAACAAAGTGATAACCAGGACCTTATTTTCTGGTGTACGATCAAAATGGTCCCAACCAAGAAACCTTTCGTTTGCCTTGAGGCTGCTCCATAGTTGATGCTGAACTGTAAAAGATCAAGAATTATTTTGGCAAATGCATCCCATTGACAGATTCGCTACCTTATAAACACAGTTCGGCACTCCAGTGTCATTTCAAAGCAGTTCGTGTATTGGTCATGTGACTTGCTGAAAGCAATACGCTGACCGACACGGGGTTTTGTCTATGGGCTTCACGCATCCGGCGACTCATCGGTGTTGCCGGACCCATCATTACAAGAAATAAACCTAATAAACAAGAATCACTAAGAAAGGAATGAACCGAAGTAAAGCAGAAACACGGCTGGTCTAATCAAAGAAAAGGAACTAAGGAACACAGAAATAAACAAACCCCCAAAACCAACTCAAACAACCCAAGATCCTAAAAAAATCATCTTTACCTTATTTATGTTTACATGATCTTTGTAAGTCGCCTTGTACAAATGTTGTGTTGTTCAAGGCAACACAACATTGTTGTTCTCATTTGTGAGACTATAAATAAGAGTGTTTTATTTAGGATTTCATATCCCTCAGTGATACATGACAGGCAGGCCTCTGTCCTTTGGGTCTGAGGGTTGCTCTGAATAATGATGAGGTGCCAGATGGTCTTTGTCAGGCAGACTTTTTCCTCTGGGTATAGAAAGGAGACTGCCCTGTAGAACATCATCATCCTGTCACAACAAACTAATACACATGGAAATAAGATGGAAGGACATGTGAATAATAATTCACACGCATTTCTCCCTGTATGACTTTTCTCACATTTACTTGTGCTCTGCCACAGGTACATGACCTATTCTTTATCTTATCTGTTCTCACCTATGGAAGTAAGTCACAGACATGCAACCTAACTATACTTGAACTGGTCTCAGTGTTTGATTTGATGGTACTGACACTGAAACCCCAGGCTCTGCCTCTCCATGGTTCCAGCATCTTTGTTTTTCTTTCCAGCTTGCTTTCTAGAAATGAACAGTAGCCAGCAGAGCATTTACATAAATTTAAATTCAATAAAACCTTTCATGCAAATTTGTCCTGACTTTAGACATCAAAGGTTACAAATTCGTCAACTGTCTCAAACCGTTTCAGACAGCTTTAACGGAACAGCAGCCGTGCACTGCAGGCACGTGTAGACGCTGAGTTCATCTGGTGCCCATTGTCTATCTTTTATGATACAGCTCAGTTCCATTAGTTTCTTCTTTCCATGCTCTTCCTCTGACCTGGAATCCATTCTGGTTTGCAATTAGATAGAGTAGTGTGAGCTCTGAGGGGGAGTCTCAGCTGAGACATGAGTAAATGGCTTGTTTTTTTTTTTTACTGGATTGACATGCAGCAGGAGGTCAGGAAGAATCCGATGGATATGTTTTTTGTGTTATGATATTTAATAAACTTATTTACTATGGAAAAAGCATCATGAAACTAAATGTGTTAGTGTACAAATGCATAAAAACTGACATGTTTGTGAGCTTAAAAACAAAATCCCAAAAAGTGAATTGCTTTCACTAATTTTAATACAATAAATCTTAAAAAAAAATAAAAAAGAAATGTTACCTTTAATTTAATCATCATTACTCAGTTGTACAAAAAAACAGGATATGTTAAAAAATATTTTCTTCACAAGTGCCAAAATCACAAATACTTCTACCAATTTGCACAAAATAATATGCAAATATGCAACTATTTTTTATTCTGCTTGCTTTTATCAGCATGTTGTAAGTTATACTTTACTTTTTATAAGGTGGTCAAAGTGTGAATGAGCTTTTCATGAATAACCCCTGATTTCTTGTTTTCCAAGGCTTAGAATGTGGTTTTATTGTATTTTTTTTCTTCTAGGTTTTCTTGTCTTAGTGCTAAATCTAGTTTTTAATTTTCTTTTAACTAATACTGAATAGTATTTATTTGGTTTGGTAAATAGTATTTCTTTAAAAAATTTTATTTTTCTTGCCTAAATACATCAACTTTGTGGACAAAATGGGGTCCTCAAAGTTTCTTTAAGCGGCCATAATGCTCAACCTGAATAATGCATTTTCAGATTTTTTTAATACACTTTCAAAAGGACCAATAGCGTTATCTGAACCCAGAAAAAAAGGAGTTCACATATCTGCTCCAGAAGCATACAGCTGTGACACCACTTATGATAAAAATCCCTCAATGGCCGAACCATCAACTATAGTGTACGTGATAGGATAGGCGATAAGTGTTGTTTGCAATGGCTGCCACAACAGCCTGAGCCAGAATGATTGGCCCATGGGAGGTCAACACACAAAGGTTGGATGATGAGAAAGATATACCTCCCTGAGGTGCCAGAACACTGCCCAAATATCTGGCTATTGGGAGGCAGATAAATCAGAAAGCTGTGCAGCAGAGAAAACTAAATCAAGTTCCCATGCGTGTGTGCTGAAATAGTTTGGAAATTATCTCAAGAAACAGTTCCTTGACATAATAATTAATTTAAAGAGCAGGTCTCCTTAGTCCAGAATAAATCTGCTTGAGCAAATTATAAACATCATTAGCAAAGGATCACTTACGTTAATGAATAGAATAATGATTGAGGAAAGCCAATACATTTACTACTTTTGCTATTTTGTCAGTCATCATACAACACCTGCTCTCACATGCACAAGGATCATGAATATTCAAACACAATTACTGAAGTGTAATCCATTACAGTCATCTGTTGTCGCTCAGAGGACTTTAACATTATGAGCTTGACATTAACAATTAAGACTTTGATCATCACTGCCATGGTGTTTTGCTGTTACATCACATCCACAGCACCTGCAACAATTTTTTATTTATTTTTTTATTCTGCTTGGCAGCATTGCAAATGACCAGCTTGCTTTTAACAGAAGAGATTGTTCATTGTTTATCAAACCATTTCTGAGGTGGTGAAGTCAAACGGTCAAAACAGGCGACCCAAAAAACAGCATCAGCCACCGGTTCCTGGGTCTTCTTGTGAATTTTATTTATTAGCATTTTTTGTTCTCTAACATCCGCCTCAACAATCTGAAGTCTTACTGGTCTTACACCAAATTGGCAACACACCTGCACTTCATTAGACCATACGGTAACAGAACAGGACAGACCAAACAACAAAGTCTAAACAAAGAAACAGGAAGAAGATCATTAATCTTGTTTGCAAACTCTTCTACATCACTACATGTCTGGAAAAATAAACAGTTAATGGAGGGCAACTCAAAAAGATACCTGTAAGGAAAAAAATATATAATAACGACAACCCTCTTCTTCTTAGATTTATTGGCGGTTGGCAAAAGACTTAGTACCAATGATAACCCTCCATTTGGTAGAACCCAGTGATGTAATCAGTGACATCATACAGGTATTTAAGCAGGAAATGCTGGGCTGGCCCCTCCCATACATCTGCTCAGGCTATAGCATCTAAAAGGTACAATGGTGAGTAAAAAAAACAAATAGTTTACCAGAAATCTGTCTTGAAACAAAAGAAACATTCATATTAGCTTCTTTGCTAAAGCAAAAAGTTCAGAAATTTTTGCTTTAGCGAAAAGCTAACATATTTAGTGTTTGCTAACACTAAATGTGTTAGCTTGGTACCAAGCTAATGCTAATAATGGTAGCATTCCGTAAACTGCAACATAATGCTACCACAAACAAATCCTGGGTACTGGGTTTGTTTGCAACGTCAGTGTTGAAATTAAAGCCTTATGACCAACTACAGAAAAATTAAATAAATCAGAAATGATAATAAACTGAACAAACAAACTCAACCACTTTGTTACATGTGTGGCTATTTCTGTGTGCTAACTTTAAATAAAGTTGGCTTGCATTTTTGCAGGCTTGTTTTAATAACCTATGTCAGTATTTTTGTTGAAGAAAATTGAAAAGGTATTTATATTGTAAATAATTAGAGCTTAAGGCAATAGTTGCAAATAATGATATAAAAATTTATTGAACAGAAGGAAATTACTTCTTGGGTAAAAAAAAAACAAAAACAAACATTTTTACCGTAAACATTTTACTTTGATCATCACTGCCATGGTGTTTTTGTTGTTGCATCACATCCACATTTTTACTACAGCTTGACACCAGAATGCATAATCTATGATACAATTTTCAGCTTTAATGTTCAACTCTTGAGACAAACCAAATGCAGCATTTTGATCTCGTATCCAATGTTATCCTCACAAGAAACAAAAAGGCATTTCTAGCTTTGCTTAAAAGTGTAATTTTAATTTTGCATCCACACTGCAAGTAATATATTGTTGTATTCTGGATTAATTAAAAGACAACTTTTGAAAGCATTAAAATATAATGATAGATTGAGTTTGATAGTACTTTATTATGCTTGTACTAGTTTGGACTGTATTTGAATTTGACATAAATTCCAAACATACATTCATTGTTCTTCCATTGCCTTTCACTTCTTGTGATAATAGGGGTAAAAGTTAGCCAGATGGCCTACTCTACAAAGAAGATTTCCACTTCATTCTGGGGGATCAAAAGGTATTTCTATATTATTATATAAAACCTTAAGTCTAAGTGTGAGGCCAGCCCCTCTGCTGAGGAAGCTCATTTTAGACGGTATGTGTGGGTCACATTCTTTTTTGTCCTATTTTATAGTTCAGGATCCTAGATGATGGCCGTAATGAGAATTGACCGTTAAATTGAGAGCCACGCTTTTTGATACAGCTCTTTCTTCTGTGCAACGGACCAAATCTATGGCAGAATTACTGCAGATGTGGCTCATATCTATCTGTCTTCCACTCAATCCTAACAATTACTTGCGAATAAGACGGTCAGATCCTTAATTTCCTCTCGTTGAGACAAAGAGTAAATGGAGCGGTCCACCTTGCTGATTCAATCATTGTAATCTGGCTCTAGGGACAAGGAATGCCGTCTCATGAACCATGGGTGTCAAACTCATTTTCATTTTGGGCCATTGCAAGATCACCAATGTCCTCAAAGTTCTAGTTCTGGCAAAATGTGTTGATAAAACAAATTGCTAAAATATTGACCAGTAGCTGTCTCTATATTCAGTGAGTGTTTCTTAAAACATATACAGTGATGTAATTTGGTATTGTACAGACAAAAATTGGTTTGAATTGATTGAAAAAAATATTTAAGACCACAACAGTGCAATTTGTGTGGACTTCTAGAGTCTAGTGGTCTACATTGCATTGAAATTGGATGGATTTTCAATTTTGAGAACTTGAGAAATTTTCTTAAACATACACACCATTAATATATATCATCCACATTTAACTACACAGAAAGTCAAAGCTGAAGTTGTCTGCTGTCCCTTAAAAAACTCAAGTGATCTTTAGGCTGTAAAAGCGCTTTTTTAATTGGACTATGAAACTTTCCTCGGAAAGGCTTCTTAGACTAAGTGGTAACCCACACGTTTGAGTCAAACTTGAAGGGTTTTCGTTTATGGGGAAGATTTTCTTCTCAAAAGGCAGCTTCTCATCCCACCGGGATGTGCACTTCATGCTGAACTAGATAATGATCAGTACCAAGAGGTTAAAAGGGCATTGTGAGTAAAGTACACTTTTTGAACTTCAAACACCAATAAATTATTAATCTGAACAATTACATAGGTATTTTACAGACTATATAGATAATTTTTTGACCCTCTGGTGACTTCAAAGAATTTACAACTATTTAAATCTGTAGCGTATGAGAAATCTGAGGAACAGAAATCCCACTCAACATAACTAATTTGTAAACTGGAACTAACTATTCATTGCATCAGAAAATATGTAGAAATAAAATACATATATAAGAAGTTAATGAAAGTCTAATACCTTGATATTTTTATCCATAGTTCTCATCCTTATGTTCAGAATATTAGTTCTAACCAACTTTTTCTTTATATCTGGGTCTTGTGTGTTATGAACGTGAACTGTCCTTTTCTCCAGCTTTGTTCTCTGTTTTCCACTGGGAAAACCCAAACCATGCCCAAACCCAGACAGTGTATGTAATCCCTACCAGCTTGTTCTGTTTTCACTCCGAGGCTTTTTCCCCAGGTAAAAATGCCTGAAATGCCTCTATTGGAATGCATCCAGGAGGCACTACAAGCCCCCTCATCTGTATCTTCTCAATACAAGAACCTGCAGTTCAGGTCTGAGCTCCCTATGGGGGTCTGAGTTCTAAGTCTTGCACCTGAGGGTGAGTGTATTTATGATATTCTTTATTAGAATATCATGACTTTTTTTTTTTTTTTTCTGCGAGTGAATTCAAAAGTGAAACATTTTTTAACCTGGTAAGCCCTAAGGGGTTGGAGATGTATTTTCTTGTTGAAAATATACCACAAAATAAATTGAGAATAGATCCCCAGTTATCAGATCTAAATTAAAACTTGTGGTACCTGTGTACAGGTAAGAAATCAAATGTTTTGTTTTTAGAGTCGGCATTGTTCAGCTGTTTACATGTGTGATTTATTAGTGATAAAACGAAGGAGCCTAACTGTAATGCAAAACACTAAAACCCTTTTAAATTTACGTCTTGACTAAACTTTAACAAAGGAGGACTGAATCAGTTGAAGCATGCTTGTTCTACAAAAGTTTTACTGATGCAAAGTTGTCATTTTGGCGTAATTTAGCCAAAAGTGTCCAGATTATGCCAAATATGTTTTAAACCACAGCAGGTTTCTCAGTTCATGGTTTCTTCTCTTTCTTCAGGTGGAGAAGCATTCTTCTGGGAGTTTTCTTGTATTTTCTTTGTTCTTTGTTCTCTTTGCTCTTTCCTATTTCACATTTTGCACCATGTCTCCTCATTTTTTTTTTTTTTTTTCCATTTCCCTCCTCTTTTCTGCCTACATGAACACTGAATTTAAAAATAAACACAAAGCAATTGTAACCCGAAAGAATAATCAAACGTGTTTTGTAAGTTTTATATTCTCAATTATCATGACAGACAAGGCAAGGAATTGTATATCTGGTATCCAGTGGTTTGCAAAGGCCGCCTTACGGTTCGGCAAAGTAAACTTGTGGATAACAAAAAGACGCAGGAAAACTTTAAAGGGAAGTGAACCATCAAAGAACGCAAACTGATGTGGGAGACTTTTTTTTAAAAAATTTTTTATTTTTTTTTTTACTCATTACATTTTCTTGCCTTACGATGTTCAAAATCAGCAGATGGAAGCAATATCTTGGGACTGTTTAAGTCTTCTGACGTGGCAGCCAAGAACCAAATCCTTTTAAAACATATTTGTTTTCTTGTTTTATGCTTTTGTGATAATAAGCATCCCAGAAGTTGTACTGACTCTTTTTCGAACCGTAGGGTATACTATGTGTGAAATAAATAGCATTTTCAATATCCTCTATTTAGTAGTTTTAACTCAGTAAAAACACAGAAGCTTTTCAGGCAAATCTTGAAAACATAAGCAAAGCTTAATGACTATTAATCAGGAGATTCTGGCCAGTTACACACATTTCCTTTAGCTTTAGGCATCAAGACAACTGAGTCGAGAAATATCTTTTAAATGTTAATTTGTAGGAATTGTTAATGTGTGAGGAGTAAAAGGAAGCTTGTGACAGTGTAAATAAGGTCTGTTAAACAAAATAGTTGAAGCTCAATGATGTAAAAGCAGCAAAACTCACATCTAGTTAATTCCTTGATTAGTTCCAGAAGTCAGACTGTCATCTGTGAAGTGTCTCACCATTAAGCTGGAAAATGTATGTCCAGATGTTTTAAGTGAGTCAAACAGTGTGTGAAAAAAAAAGAGAGAAATGCGTCTGTTTTTTTCTCTAAAAATATTAGTGTTAGTTAAAGTCTAAACACTGAACCTAATTAAATCTGGCTATTTTAGGTTATATTGAGATAATAAAAATGGGAATCCACTGTCAGTTTTAGGGCTCATAAGAATCATCTATTGTCTGTGAGAGACACATAATTTGCAGAATGTAATATTACACAAACATTTCCAGTACATTAAGCAAAGTCTTCCACTTCTGCAAATACCGGCGCAGCGAATTTCTATTCTCCACATCGTTACCTGTTTTTTCTTCAACACATCACACTCTGTATGCCTGACCGTGGTGAACTGCATGGAATTGCTCGCCCACAAAACAGAATGCGAGCCCTTACACTGAGACTGTAAATGGATTTATGCACAGTATTAAAAAGCTAATAACTCGGACAAAGCCGTACACCAGCACACATGGCTGAACAAAAAGACTCACTTGAACAGACTAATATTCAATCGTTTCCTGTCATTTTGATAAGTTTGAAAAGTACTGGTGTAATAGAGTTTTCAACATATTTCTTCACACTTTTTGCACAAGCAATCTCTGGGCTTAATAGAGTAACAGGCACAGCTGTTCATTCTTGGAATGGGATGTTGGACTTCATATTAAATCTGAACACATTTATTTTACTCAGAGGAAAGTTTGCATTCAGATTTGAAAACAAAACAATAAGTATATTAAAATCTTGTGTATTGGAAAAAAAAAAATCTTGTCTGCAGTGTAACTTCAAATGAAACTCAGAAAATCCCTTTTTTTTTTTTTTTTTTACATTACAATCAAATACTTCAGAGTATTTGAAGGAGCTCGTGGGTGATTTTTAAACACAGTTAAGTGAAAACCTGCGAAGAGGGAATAAAATTTTGTGTGGTGTGCAATGTAACTTGTCAGAAAGTAATTTAATCTCAGTACGAAGACAGCTGTTCTGTTAACACCTTAGAGGTTTCTTAGAGAACATTGGAGCACAAACGACACATTTTCTTTGAAAACCAAAGAGCACAGCAGACAGGACACAGATAAAACGTACAGAATTTACTTCAGGTGTCGGCTATAAAACAACATTCTATGCTTTGATCATTTCTCATAGCACTGTTCAATTCAAGCAGCCAAAGGGCCGTTGGTAACTGTGGACAACATCAGGGATCCACAGCTCCATCACTACAGTTTGTTGACGTGTGCTCAAAAAAAACCTTACCTTCATAAAAAAATCTGTTAGTTTCTAAATGACTGGAGATTTGAGTGGGTGTTCATTTAGAGATAATGATAACTGTAAACAAAAAGCCAGATCTACAAGGGAATAGCTTAAATATAACACATTTGTGCAAATGAAAGAGTCCAAAACTAAATCAAATTGAGAACCAGTAGCTAAACTTGGAATTTGACACGTTATCTTCATTCAGTCTGAATGGGGCGTTTCTCAGACTCCACATGATTAAAGCTCATAGTGACACACTTGTAAGGATTTCTGGCTGCATTAGTAAAGAGAAGAAAGAAAAGCTGCTTACACAAAGCATTGTGGCACTCCACACATTTCAGATTATTTCTAATAAAATTTAGAAAACCATTTTCCTTCAGCTTCACCATTTTTCACTTTGACTTGGTCTGTCATATAGAATGGCAATGAAATACATTGAGTTTGAGAGTAGTGGACAAGAATTTAGTTTTATACAAATAACTACAGTTTTGATGAGATGGAATTTGAAAAACTACATATGGAAGCTTTTGCAAGGCACAGTATGGTACAAGAAAGATAACTAACAGGTAAATGCAAATTACTGAACATTTCTTTAAATAACCTTTTTTTAAAAATCAGATGGTAGCATTCTGCAGCTGCCTTTCTTTGGTTTCAGTGTTATCTAAAACAAATTCCTCACGACAAGTTTGAACACAAAAGGATGAATAGTAATAATGCAGAAACAGAAATTGAGAAGAGAGGAAAAGATCACCAAGGAGAAAAAAAAAAAAAAAAAAAGCTATGGGAGTCCTGGTGGAGACAGATAGAACCACAGGCAAGACAAAGAAACAGACAGCATGCCTCCCCCAAAACCCAGACAGGTAGGGGGCTGCAGAAATGACCAATCTGGGCATGCAGGGAAGGACCATACACAAGAGAAATAAGTGTTGAAACTAAGTCAGGAGTAGAATTGCAGCCCTAAGGAACACAAGCTAACTCCAAAATAAATTGTTTTGATTTCCTTTATACTTTTAGATAATTCATGGGAGAAAAAGAAGAATCTCTAATTAAGCTTACTGTCTTTTTAAGAATGATTTCATTCTTTAATGAGTCGCTTTTCTTTGATTTATTTAAAAGTAAAATATATATATATTTATTTTTTTCTCCTAAAACAACAGAAGCAAAAGCAGTAATTTGTCCACACATGTGGTTTTTTATTTTCAGTTTTAAGACTTAGTTTATTCGCACATCCAGGGACCAAAAGCAGGTTGGATGCCTGTGGGGATGTCTTCTCCAAATTACTGGATTTTCTTTTTCAAAAAATATGTACAAATTATTCCCTGTGCTGATGCCGATTGTTGTAAAAGTTGTGGTCCTGTAATTAATCATAACTAAGGTTTGTCTTCCTAAGAATCCTTATATGGCCACATCTTTGGCAAGAGTCAAATTATTTTAATAAAAAATTTTATTTTACATAATTCTATATGCATTTCATAAGAACCATACAATTATTGAATGCTCAGATTATGTTTAACAAATTGGGTTAAACATTTCTTCAGCTATCAGAAACTGTTAAACTGTAGCTTAGTTAGAGATGCACTAAAAAGTCAACAGGAGACATAAATCAGTGTCTTTCACAGCGAAGGTAAGAGTCTAGTAACTCTGCAGGGAATAAAGCAGAAAGAGATTGTTAGAAATGCTGCACAAATCGGTCCATGCAGTTTTGTTCTTTGTATCATTTTGTAAATATTTTGTCAAGGAATATGAATATCTTACTTCATATTTGTGGTGAACAGTAAACTTTCATTTGCAAAAGAAAAGAAACCGATGAACTATAACCTGGTTTGCAGAGAAGCGTATCAGAAAAATGTGTGAAAAACTGTGTCTCATCCGTCATCACACAACTTTCTTTCCGATCTGCTGTTGTCCAATTTTCAGCAACCTGTGTGAATTTTTGCAAGTTGTCTCCTGTGTAATTGCAATAAAGGGGGGGAAAAGGAAAAACTCACTCAGATTTAATGTCAGACTATCAGTGAGTAAACATTTTTCCAACTACATAATACATTTGAGATATTGGACATTCAAATCCAGGTGCAGCTTTTTTCCTTGGTGTTGGTTGATTAAATAGAGCAGGAAATTTCAAGCCCTGACTGGATCGTAATTGTCTCCAGCCTGTCTCAGGAAGCACAGCATCATGCATCTTCCAATTTACACAGCTACATTGAATAGATCCTGTCACCATTATCACCGACTTCATTTTTTTATACAAAGAGCATGGTCAAGCAGCAAGGATGATAGTGTTAACAAGTGCCAGAGCTTCTCTTTATCAGAGCTGCCAGTGCACGAAGACATAATGAGAAAGCAGCTTTATTGGTGCCACAATATCTCCGGTGCTTAATGCTTTTCCCCAGTGTGTTTTAGATGTGTCGTGTCCAGGCTTTAGGGGACACCGCTTAAAGAATGTTGCTGTTTTACAGCTGTTGTACCATCTCAGAGACTCTAATTGATCCCATTTTTGCCGAACACATGCCCACTGCTGTTTTGTCAGATAGAGCAAGTGTTGAGCTCACTGAGATGGATTCTCTGGTGAAGGGGTAGTTAGGGTGAAGGATGAGAAAGAAAACAGAGCATGATTAAAAAGAGACGGGACAGAGTCTGGGGAAGAGAAAAACATAGCCTTAAAATGTCCAATGTCTTCAAGCCAGGAACTCTTCATTGCCTGCATTCTGTGCTGTAACTACTTGATTGTTGATTATGTCAGAAAAGGTCAAAATATTCAAATTGTAAAATTCACACTGCATTTATTGTACTTCCAAAGTTTGTCACACATTCCAACTATTCCTGCAAAAAAAAAGGAAAAAATCCTTCAAAGGCAAGAATGCGGCATGATTTAAATTATGCATTGTGGCTAATTGAGGGCACGATCTGCTGAAAGTCGGTTTGTGGTCTTAGGCAAAGTAAAGGTAATTGCAGCATAAAAGTCCTCCACCTTCTTCAAGATAGCAACTGTCATGTAATTTAATTTGTATGTTTCTTTCTCCTCCTCAGAGTACATGTCCTGTGGGTATAATCATATGCCTGGATGTACCTCATAGAGAACAGTAAGTTCCAAGAGTAATGTACTAATTTTTGTGTATTTACCAGATTTCTCTGTTATTCGGAATCAAACACATTGCTTCTAAATTAAGTTGACTTGCAAGTTTTAATTAATAGTTAATGATCACATTAGTCTCGGGCCTTTAAGACCCACATATCAAATCGCAAACTGTGGTGAGGTAGTTGTCCTGGAGACGGCTGCTCAGTGTGGAATTGGACCACAGTCTCTAGGTATTGCAGTGGAAATAAGATGATCTTCTGAGTCATCAGAGGTCTTGCTTTTCTTCTGTCCATTCGGTGGACAGAAGAAAAAGAAGAAATTGCTCCACTCAGGTCAAATAAAAATTGTATTTATTTTTCTCCAAAAGGCAAAACACTTTGTTCTTGCCTTTGTGTTCTAGCACAGGAAATTGTGCAATGTGACAAAACTGGAAAATGTTCAACGGTTCTGAAGACTTTTGGAATCCATTATGCTTTGTATGACTTTATAGTATTTACTATTCTGCAGGTGAAACCATTATTTCTTCCACGATTTTGTAACCAGTGAAAAGTGTTGCTCCTGTATTAATTTTCCTTTAGGAAGTTTAGTTACTTTTTAGAAGAAAAAAAAAAATAAATAATTTCTTTTGTTTGCGCTGTTTTACGCTCAGGAACATATTGGACTGTGATGTTCCTCACAAGGTGTCTCATTTGCTTTGGAGCCGACTGTGTCACTCCTTTGTGTATTCATTACAGTCTGAAGCACACCACTTCCAACCAGTGTTGCCAGAAATGTGAATTTTTTTCTTGCCTCTATCCTTTGAGCTCCTACAATTACAACTGACAATACTTGCCATCAAAACTTTAGCCATACTTTACAGCTGAACATCCCCCCAGAGTACACTGCTGTATTGACAACAAGACAAAGCAATTTGACTGTCTTAATAATTTATATCTGTATATACAGGCCTGGGTGCTTCCTGTGTGCAGGAATATGGTCCTGTGATTGAAATGCAGCATGCATAGACATATAATAAATCAAATACGCAGCAGTGCAGGAAAGGAATGCATGTGAAAATGTATGATTGTTAAACCATAAACCAGTGGCAAAGCAGAGAGTGGAAGTGCTTAAATGACTGGAGGCCATGAATACTAAGAGGTGTTGTGTGAAATCATTTCCTGTATTTTTACTGTGAATATGAAAGATGAAGACAAGTTGAGTCTTCATCTCTGAACTTATGTTCATGTTAACAATGATATATTTATTCTGGACTAACTGTGTTAGTTTCTTCATCAGTTACTCAAAAGTATTTCAGTGGGGTGCTTGAAAAGGGGCTAAATTATTAAATAAGAAAAAGACAAACAACAAAGACATGCATGCTTTTAAAATGAAAGTCCCAGAAACTAACATGAGCAAGCTTTAATTAAAATATTTCTAAATTTCACTGCCTTGGAAAACAACCAATGAGGTGCATCCTGTATAACAGGCCTTCAAACATGCAATCAATAACTATAGCTGCGGCTTTCTTCCTTCACAAATATTTTAGCACTCCAAACCAGTGTCCTTTCATTGCATATTTTGTTCAGCCTTCAGAGTTTATTCACTTGCTTATGACTCATCTTCCCTCCCTACTTCCTTCCTTTTTCAAGGATGTCTCTTAACTGGAAAAAAAAGTCTTTCTTTGCTTTATGTAAGCTTATTCAAACTTATATTTCAATGACTTTCAACATACTGGCAGCTATTTCATGATGTGGCTATGCCATCCTCTCTATAGCCAAATTGGAGGCAGGAAATTAATCTAAGAGCAAACTGCAGAAGTGCCAATTAGGATTTATAAGTATAATTTACATTTACACATAAAATTATACATTTCTCCAAAAGCAAATGTCAGCGTTAAGTTATTACAATATTTGTTCAGCCACAGTTTGCAATAGAATTCCATCTCAGTCCAAAATATATTATTTATATGCGTTTAGGCTAATTGAAAAGCTGTGTCAGAATATCAAATAACATTTGTTTTGGTTCATATCTACTTAACATTTAATTAGAGATCCCTTTAGGAATCTATTCCATAGACTGATCTGGTCATCAGAATGATCTCTCTCAATGATAGTCTTGACAGTGTTTGAAACACTAGTGAAGAAGACAACGGGTTCATTGATGTCCTTGATGTTTCTGATAGCTGACTGCCAATTTTCTGTGTCAGGCTTTTAGCACTCACTTTGATTTTGTTTCATGTAATAAATTAATTTTTGGGCCTTCATGCAAACCTCTGAAAACTAACACCACATCACACCCTGAACTCACCATCCTAACAGTAAACACATGGCAGTGAAAGCATCATGCTGCAAATTCTCATAAAGAAAATAACCCACAAAAGCAATATCAATGTTCAATAAAAGTAAATGCACCTTCAAAGTGCCTTATCACTACATTAATCTAGAAAATTTCAACATCTAAACCAAAAATAATAAAAATATATTGAGTAATGTTTTAGAGAACTATGACAACTCAAACTGAGTTACCTGTAAGGTTTTTTGAAATAAAAAGTACTATGCTTATTTTATATGACAGAAAGCAATGCTTTTCATAAAATAACAGTAATTTAAAATTCCCTTTGCAGTTGATAACAGAGGGATAATAACATACTGAAAACAATGAAGAGCCTTATTGAAATGAATCAAATCACATATTAAACATAAAGCTAAAAAAAAACTTGACTTCACAAATCAACCTTTTAGAATTTTTTTAATATTTTTTTAATGTAGTATAAACCTATTAATTGTGTTGTCCTAATATTTATTTGCTCAGTCCAGGCCAAAAATAACAACGTCTATAAAACAGAAATAAGATTTTTAGATTACAGTCAACAGCAACATTAATTCCAAAATCCACAAACACACACGGTAAATGTTTTGAGGTTTCACCATAAGTAAACGAAAAATACAGTCAAAGCATACAGCTCACACCATGTAGCTTCAGCTTAACATATTTTCAATTGCTTTTTTTATTGGGCAATGAAACTGAGCTTAGGCTCATAAGATCATTACACAGACAACCGTTTTTGGTTCCACAAGTTTGTCCATCTTTTCAGTATTGGACAAAAAATAGTGCAAAACTTCAAATTGATTAAATTCAGATTTTTTGAATTATCACATTACGTTATTTGGACAATGAGTCAAAACATAAACACCAAAAAAGGAGTTTCCAAAACAAATAGTTGAAATAAGTCTTCACTTAAGAAACGTCTTGATCATCAAAAACCTTATTTAAATGTGGACCAGAAATACAAATGAAAAAGAAAAAAAATCGTGTTAGTCTTAACAGGGCCTAAAATACATGAGTCTAACCACTGTTTCTCAATTCTATTGTCTCAAGAAATAGCATGGTTTATTAATCAGTGTTATTTTTTCAAGCTGCACTGCACACACAGGCAGAAATACAATAATTACTGATTTATAATTCCTTATCAAAAATTGTTTGAAGTAAGTCTGAGATCCTTTTTATTCTTATTGAAACAATTGTTGAAGATCGTGTTCTATTTAATGGATTTATTTGAAATAATGAGATCCAGAACTCAAACAGCTTCCTCTGTATCTTAAGCCACAAAACTCACCAGTGTCTCCACACATGGACTTCAAAGAGAGAGAGCAAATCTTCTATCTGCTTAATTATGGTTTCAATTTCTCCCTTAAAATGATTAGCTCAAAAGGCATAGACAAGTTATTATCTAGAATTTTCCAGGAAATGCACATTCAATCAAGTATGCAAGGAGAAGTAGGGGAAAAAAATATTTGATTGTTATTCTGTGTGTGATGAGACGATACAGGCCTAATCATTATTCCACAGCCACATTTTCGTTTGAGAGAGAGGTCCATTACTCTCATTGTCATGAAGTTCCCCAGAGTTGGCCTGGAGCAATATTAATACTATAAATTAGAAATGAAAGCACAGCAGCAGGTAGCATCGAGCCAATACATTTCATTCGAGTGGATGAACGCTTACTGACAGAAGTTGGATATTGCTCCCCTGGTTGCAGCAATTACAGCGTTCAACAAGCACAAAAAATGTAATAACGGAAAAATTCAGCACAAATTTTTGCGTGTGTCATTTTAATATATTCTGGCAACAGAATTCTGCTCTTATGCTCACAAAGATTAGCCTCAGATTTATGTCAATATTAAGCTTTCTAATCGTGGTTCTGGTCCATTGCAAACGTTCAAATGAGAAGTAGAGGAGTTCATACATCTAACAGCCCCACGGGTCATTTTTACTGTGGTCATGTGTGAAGTAAGTATGGAATCACCAGAGTATATCAGCACGGTCAAATGTATCCACCAACGTCACAAACATCTAGGAGAGTCGCGGTCTTTAAACCGCTCCAGAAAATAATGTTTCAATTCGAGTCTGCAGCTAAAAAAGGTTTTCCTCGTAAGTTATGTTTTTTATGCAATCATTCACTGGCATGTGGCGTTATGAACTACAAACTGCACAGTCTATATCACTTTGAACTTTCTGTATGAAAGAAAAAACTTTGGAGATGGTTAAAAAGCATGTTCTGCCAAAGTTTGTATCCATCTTCACTTTGTGCAGTTATAATATCTCCTAGTGACAGCATATAAAGGGAAATCAGTGCTTTGTTTGAGCCAAAATAAGGTGTTTTGAAAGCATCCAGCATATGTGGTAAGATGGGAAACAAGCAAAAAAGACATGATAGTAAAGTGGAACAGCCTAACATATATAGCTGTTTCATTATTTTGTTTACTTGCAGCTAAATAAATAAATAAATAATAATAATAATTTGTGGGAAACTTGAATCGACGCTAGAGTGGGTTCTCTGGTTTCCTTACAAAAGCCTGGCTAGTTGTTGTTGTCCGCTCCTAATTAAAACAACATATAATCCCCTGACGCAAACAAGTCATTGATAGCACATTTGCTGCCGTATAGAGAAATTAATTGTGTCATTAGTGTCCATTTTGTGTTTTAAATGAAAGTCTCATTTATGGCACTCCAAAGGGACTGTATCTATACTGTGCAAGACCACACCAGAATTGTGTGTGTTGTTCACTGACTAAGTATTTATGGATAGCGGTAGGCCATGCATTGCTAATTAGATATAATTTTGCCAGGGAGCTTATCAAAGTCTCCTCAGTAGCTTAGTCCCTGAGCTCAGGAATGAATACCATCATTACATTAGCAAGCAATGCTTGATTGCACCTGTGGATTTTGCCGTTCTTGTTTTGTCCTTTACAGAAGGGTGTTCGCTGATAAGAAAACGGAGGATAGCCTGACTCTTGTAATTTGTGTTAGGTACAAACATTTGCTCATTTATTTGGGTTTTATCAAGCTTCCTGAAGTCCAAAGGCTTATTGGAGTCACTGGAACAAAAACAGGAAAAAAATGTTAACTTGATTAGCGTTGACAGATTTTTGCCAATCCCACACTATTGAATTTTCTCCTGTAATATTTCACAAGGTTGCAACATATAGAAAGACAGGTTTCTGACCAATAAAAATCTTCATACAGTTTCTTTAGCATTTCAAATATTCTCCTATGCTCTTTTATATTCAACTCACTCTAAAATGTATGTGTTGAATTTAGATCTGGGGACTAGGTTGGTTATGGACAAATAGTGGAACATTTTCTGTTTTTGTTTGCCATATGTTTTGTATATATGTATATTTTTTCTGGGGACATGGTGATGACTTGTTTTTAGTTCAGTCTTCATTTTTCTATGCTGCTTCTCTAGAATTAGAACCAAACCAGGAGAAGCAGTTTTTTATGGTCCTCTAATCTGGAAAAAAAACTTGTAAAAAACTGTAAAATGTCTGAAATCCTGAAGGTTTATCTTTTGTTGGGGTTAAAATTGAATTTGTTTGGAATAGCTTTCTGTTACAAAATTAATTTGACTATTTCCTTTCATTGGCTGTTTATCCTACTGTTGTGTACTCTTTTTATGTTTTCATTATGGAAAAAGCCCTGCGACAGATTGGTGACCTGTCCAGGGTGAACCCCGCCTCTCGCCCGGAACGTAGCTGGAGATCGGCACCAGCAACTCCCGACCCCATTAGGGACAAGGGTGGAAGAAAATGGATGGATGGATGGATGAAAAAAGCCCTTTAAGTTCCCTTGTTGCCAAAATGTCCAATGCAAATAACCTGACCTTCACTTGCTTTCAATTCCAGCATAGTTTACCAAACTTTGATATTTCATTTTGTGATAGAGGGCAGAAAATGCTTTTTATCCCTCTATTTGGCTCCAAAATAGCCAGTTGGCATGCGAAATACCCCCAGTTGCAGTTTCTAAGAATTTGCATTGGAGATTTTGTTTACCCTTTTCATCTTCTTGACCAATAACAAGATAGAGTTTTTCTATACATAAATGTGTGTTAACACACTGACCTAGCTGTAGTGGCCCTATATTAATTAGGAAGCAGCAAACTACAGCTTCACATCATGGTTACAAACATTAAAAGAACATTGCTTTATCTTACATGTTTTGACTTGTTCACTCTTTTTTTCATTTGGTTTTCTCTTTTTTACAAGAACAAGTATGAATATTGATGTATATGTTGATCTGAGCACAGTGTCAACTTTTTCAGTGGTCAAACACTAAAGAATTGAAGAGTGAGTTCCTTAATGAGCCGTCTGCCTGTGGCAATACACTGTTAACAGCCAGGCCAGCTCTGGACATACACATTAAAAGTCAACCTTGTTTCAAGTTAATCAATATGCTCTATCTTTCAGGTAAGCTTGTTCAGTATTCAGGTTTTTAGTGGACATCAGCTGAAAACAGTAAAGACGATGTGAATCCATTTACTCAAATTAATCAATGTTTGTATTTCCTCCACTATTGCTGTCATTATCCCTTAAGGAAAAGTCACTTTTCTGTTTCCTGCAGCCAAACTCCCTGGTTAACATAATTGTTACATCTGGTCATTAAATTTATGTTTCTTTTATGCCTGCACTGAAGCTGTAGACCACTAGGAAAGGATTTTTCATTATTTTAAACAGCATATCTCATCTCAGCTTTTCCTTCTGAGTTACACTATGTTCATTCTTGCAGCTCGCGGGATTTTTATCCCAATTTCCGAAGTCAAGAAGCTTGTAGATAAAAGTGTAAAAGAAAAGAAAGCAGCCAGCAACTCAACCAAAAGTTAAAAATGAACTCCGTTGTGCACAAAAATTTAACTTGGGCATTAATGCATTAAAAATATCCACCTGTGCGAAAGCAGTAATACAATATCTTCAGCTTAAGTGTATATGTTGATTTGTTCAATGAGGACAAATAATGTTTTTTTTTTCATTATTATAAATCATTTGGTTGTTCAAAAGGGTCTTAATGCTAATTCAGCACTCATAATGGATGAACAGGTGTTTACATTGCTGATATACATTCAATATTTAATTTAACTCAGAGAAAAACAAAACAATCCTGCAGCAAGTTATCATTGGTATGTTTATTGTATGTATCAGCATGCAGGGAAAATGCTAATAGTAGTGATTGATTTAATAACACCAACAGGTGTTTTATACTGCAATGAAACACACAAAAATTAAAAATAATAAAAAAAGCAAAACATTGAATTGTTATGCTTGAGAAACATTATTCTTACAAACATTTTTATTTATTTATTTTTTGCATTGATGGTTAGGCTACTGATTCTGCCAGTGCTTTTATCCGTGGCATAAATAATGTTGTGTCTTCATGCCTCTGCTTTGGGTTGTTCCTTTGCCGCAGTAATCCCACAGTAAAAAGTGTTTTGAACGGAGAGGCTGTTATTGGTCAGGAACTAGAAACAAACCCTTCAATTTCAAGAGTGTCTCTATTTTTTAGGATGGCATAATCCTAAGAGTAAGAGTGCACACTATTGTTTTCTGTGATTGCCAATTAACAACTATCTAATTCAGCCAGTAACTGGTAGAAAAATATGTTTTGCCAAAAAGAGTTTTCAATAGATTCTAGAACATGAAACCTTTAATATTTTCTACTTTGTATAGCATTCAGGATTATTTTTCAATTTGAATACTGCCTTTATTTAGGCTAGAGGTGCAGGTTTATATCAACTTAATTGTACGACAGAAGTTTTTTCAAAGCATGTTATGATTTCAGCAACAGACTACAGAAATCAAACACGTTCAGCACTTTCTATATATTAGTGTTTGCTAGGCTACTGGTGAGAGTCGAGGTCTTAGTTGAACCTCAGATTGAACAGGAACAATAAACCAATAAAATAAATTAACACAAGCGATCATTTTCCATATTTGCCATTAAAATGATTTTAATCAACTCCGAAGGAAACACACAATGTTGTTTTCTGTTTGAAGGTTTGGGAGGGATTTTCAGCTGCTGCTTGAAAAAGGATAAGTTAAAGCAGTGAGTATGAAACAAAACTGTAATTAAAAAACACAACAAAACGATACAGAAAAAGTGCGAAAAGCTTCTCTCCAATGTCAGAAAGACAGCAAGGTTTGCTATGGGTGAGCTATGAGGGAAAAGTCTTTCTCACTGTCTTGTTTGGGTGAAAACATTCAAATGAGAGCGGGAACACACACAAATACACAAAATTACCAAATAGCTCTGCTCCTCCAGGAACACAGATTAGGGTTAACTTGCTTCGTTTTGAACTTGAACTGTGGTATCAGACATTAATGAAATGCGGCTGAGCCTTCCTTTGCTGAGACACTCTTTTTTTTCCTTTTTCTGCTCTATGGTAATTTTATGCAGCCACCCATGCATGAAGAGTGGCTCTTGACGAAGTACAAGAGAGAAATGCCCAAAAACATGGAGCCCAGGACTCAGCCTAGTGTTCATATTTACCTCAAATGAGAGTATGATTTCAAAACTGGATTTTCTTCTGTTATTATCAAATGTAGAGCAGAAACATTATTACAATGGCGAATTTAAATTGGAATTTGATGTAATAGAGCAACACAAAGTAGTCCAGAATGAAAATATATGATTCTATTTTTTTAACTGTTAAAAATATGAAAAGTATATTTGCATTCATTCTTCCGAGATAAACAGGAGACAATGTCTATTGCATACCTGGATTAAAACCGTTGACCGTTCTTTGGTAAATAGTAAAAATAAATGGAAAACACTTACTCACTTTTTAATATTCTTAGTCAACTTTGACTTTACTATTCTAACCCCAGAATACGTTTTTTCTAAACGGGATTCATCAGAGACAAACATGCGGTCTTAGCTCTGCGTTTCTCTGGAGTCCAGAGTTCCCCAAAAAAGAAAAAAAAAAAAAAGGCTATGGAAAACCATGTATTTGGTTTTCTTTTGTTGCACAATTATGCACTATTTTATGTGGTTTATCATGCAACATGGATTGAAGTTCAATTCAATTTCAATTACTGCTGAGATTATTTAAGGATTTTTCTCTCTTGTCATAAAACACCTTGTTTGCTTTCACATTTTAAAACAGATTAAATATTTCATCAGATTAAATCTGCGAAAAACAAATGTTTCCAGAAATATAGTAGTGATATGATCAAAAAATATTCTTACATCATTAAGGATGGAAACATTTCAGATATTTGCAAAAGAGCTCTGTGGGTTAAATTAAGCTATTTAATCAGTGAGTGTCATCACCATGGCAGTGAACTCACCAGACAGATGGTAGAGGCTGTATGTATCATGGAAGCACGCTCCGTCGGTTCTCCTCTATGTTCACAAGACAGTCCTGGGATTTACACGGTCTGAGTCCGTCTTTAATGAGAGCTGTAATCATTTTGTGCACTGGACCACACTATCTAACCACAATCACAGTGAGTTGAAGAAACCAAACATTTCATACCATCCATTGGGGATTCCAGTAGCGGTCTTGATCACAGAGCTCCATAACATTCCCACTTCTCACCGAGCTTTGAAAATGATCCAAACGTGTAGATATCCAGTGATAAAAGCTATTTTGCTCTCAAAAGTCACGTCACTTAGAGCAAGCCTGCAAAAACTGGCATATTTTTGTCATTTTTATGAATATTTTTTTCCAGTTCCAATTGACTTCCACATTTCATGTATAGTAGCCAGATTTGTTCATCTGTAAAGAGTGCAACAAAATATTGACATTAGATAAAGTAATGTTTGAGATACAGCTGAAAAAATGAAGGCGAGACTGTACAGTTTCCTCCCCACAACCTTCAACATACATTTTAGTTGATCAAAAACATTGACAGTGTCTTTAGGATTCAGTTCAAATGGGAGAAAACAATAAAATACTAGATATTTTATAAGGACAGCTTTTAACGAACCTTTTCTGTGGCCGCTTCATGGCAAAGATGGGGTGCTAAGGTTATCTTCTGCATTCCAAGGGGGTGTTTTTTTTTTGTTTTTTTTTTATAGAAAATTTTCAACAAGCCTGAAATTTAGCATATGTTTCATGTTTATGCTTCACAAGAACCCAAACCAGACAGACGCAATGAGTTCTGTGTAGCTCACAAGTACACCCCTTAGCCTGTGATTGTTACCTGTTTAGATTCAAATACTGTTTTGAACTGCATTTGTGTTTTTTTTTTTTTTTTGTGGCAACACACACAACCTATACATCCAGTTAATTGTGGTGAATGCAAAGCATCTTTTTCTGACAACCCTAATCATTCTTGACGTCTAACAAAACTGTGAAGCTTGAAGGGCATATCAGCTTTTCATATTCCAGGTAATTTTACAAAAGTTAAGTGCCATAGTGCTTGGTTGGTGAAAGCTCTATAGTTAGATATATTTTAAAATGTTTTTTTTCCCCTCTCCTGCACAAAACAAGCTTCAGTGGTGAGTGGCACTCAGTCGTACAGTTGTCATTACCTTTGTGGTTGAAACAGCACATTTTACGTGTGTCTCCTTTGTGGAGTTTTCCTTTTTTGTACTATTTTTGCCAACCCACTATAAAACTCACTGCACCAAAAGCCTCTCCGCTGTGTTATTCTCTTTTCTTGATGAGCTCTAAACTAGAAGAACACATTTTGGGAACAACTGATGTATGCAACTAAAACTGTAAGCAGCGTTTTCTTCATTAGCAGAAACAAATGTATCGCTATATCTGCAAAGAGTGACTTAGTTGGATGAAATCAGATTTTCTTTTATAACAATGTAAATGGCTCTATGGTAGTTTCATCTGATTGAGACACGGTTATAAATAACATCTTGTCATCATCATCATTTATTTGATGAAGTAGCCATCTTTCTCCTGCTACACCAGCTGTAGGTTGGTTGCCCCTTGCAGTACACATATTTCTTAAACTGTCTTAGCTTCTTGTTTAATTAGCTAGAAAAGTCAGTGTGAGGCATGGCACTGCTGAAATACAGCCATGCTGCATCTGGACTACGGTTGGTATGAATTTTTCTTGTGCAGATTGCCAAAGCCTCTGGTTTTCTAAAAATAAATGAAAAAATGAAAGAAAGCAGAAAAAAGAAATTAGAACTGTTGTATTACAGTTAAACAATTTGTAGCTGTGATCTGTCTTGAAAACGTCGTTTCACCTTTTGATCTTTACATCTTGAAAATTTAGAACCATGAACTTCCATGTATTTTATTGAGATTTTCTGTGAAAAACCTTCTCAAAATGTCACAACTTTGCAAAATTAAATGTATTTTTACTGCATTAGGATTTTATGTGAAGTGAAAAAATATCTTTAGTTTATCTTTATTTTGTAGAAGCATTTTTATTGCAGTCACAGCTTGAGGTTTTTTGGGAGGTATGTCTCTAAAAGTTTTGACTGTCTCAAGGCTAACATTTCTGTCCATTTTGCTTTGCATAATAGATTAAGCCCATCTTATATGACGCCTGCTAAAAATAGAAATGTTCAAGTCTTGTCAATGATTCTTATCTAAACTGAGGTCCAATCCACTCTAGCATGTGAATATGATTTGATTTAAAGTATTCCCTTCATGCATAATGAAGGCTGGTCCAATGGCTAATTTACATTAGTTCATCAAATTTTACTTTATGCTTGGTGTAAGACATAGCGACATATTAATACTGCTGCATATTGTGGATGAAATCACTGTTGGTAGGCTCACTCTGAGAAATATAATCCTCAAGATGAGCAGCCTTTATCAGTGACCAAGTAGAAAGTCATGTGTGGCTTCCGTTTCACCAACTTAAATGTGTCCAACATGGACGTGCTGCCACTTAGAATACCACAAGACATTTAAAATTCATTGGCCACACTGGTGTGGAACAAAGGCAAAAGTGGCGACTGACGTGACGCGTTTATCGAAATTCTTGGCCTGGTTTCCGCTGACATATTGATTCCAACAACATGTTTTTTGTTGGATTCTCAACAAACAGCTGTCCATACTTTAAGCCAAATTAACCTGTCATCTCAACTTCTTTTTATTTTTGGTGATGTAGCATTTAAGCATGCTGCTGCCATCATCTGGATGAAATTATCACACTACCAAATAATTATCAACTTTATAAAAAGTATTCCCATGTATGCTTAAAATGTTATGTTTGCATAACATTGTCATGTTATATATACATCTTTTCCTCGTTGACCTCAATTTCCTTCCGTACCATAGTTTGCTCAATAAGAGCATCAAGTAAAATGTGAAATTTGTAACATAGTGGATCAGTTAAGTTTTTACTCTAACAGTATTTCTTTAAAAAAAAAAAAAAAATCGGAGCGGGCTTTCTGCACTGTGAATATACAACTTAAGCTCAATTTAACTTTATTTTATCAAAATGAATTACTGTTGTCAAAAGTAAAGTTAAAGTACACAGTAAATAATGCATGTAATTTGGAGGAAGCAAAGCATTTCTTTCCGTATCAATGCGGTGTCTTCTTTACTTTATCTGCCTGAGCAATTCCCAAAATTTAATAAGAGCTTGGAAGGTAAGGTTGCCGTCTCCCTCTCTCTTTGTGCTGTTGTCGGACTTTTCTCCATTGTGAGACTTTCTCCTGGCAGCTCAGCTCACTGGACCTTGACAGCATTTCATTAGACAGGAGGTCCTCTGAGTTTTTAAGGCAGCAAGGCCCGTTCCTTCCACTGGCATGTTTATGCTTCCCCTCCTTTTGTTCTGACCAACATAGACATCTGCTAAAATATCTGTTAATGAGATATAAAAATAACATGCAATTTCTCTATTGGGAAATCTTATATTTAGCATTTAGCTCAGAAAACAAAGCTATACCTATTAAGATTTTCATAAAGTATCCTTATTATTTAAAGGCCATTTATCATTATACTGTAGAGATAGAAAATAAAACCAGTGTAATATAAACAAATTACAATAGGCTTTATCATTGTTTATTTTTAACCAGATAGGCAAGTGGTTTTAAAACCCAGTTTCATGAAACAAACTTTAGCCCTCTGAAGTTTTGCCTCCTGAAACAGGATAATGAATAATGTGATTTGTATTGAGGTGAACAAACATAGCCTCATCACCATTCGGCAACCTTTGGTTGAGCTCTTAGTTGCCTTTTGCTCACTGTTTTCTTTTACGCTCAATTTCTTTTATAAAGTTTGCAATTTTTGACATGGAAAAATATATATATATATATATATATAAAATTATGGTGACCCACATGCGGAAATACAACTGAAAAACGTTAGAAAGTTATAATATGCTGCATGCCCTTTTAGAGAAAGTTCACAAAAAGAGTTAATGATTCTTTGTTTTTTATATGTTCACAACAAGTTACTGGTTTCCTGCTGAGCAACACAGATTTATGCTGAAGTTTGGATATGAATCTAAAAAGACTTACTTCGTTAGCTCGATAAACAATTCACAGCCCTTTCCCTTAATAATGTTGCACTTGCTGCAGAAATTATTGTTTATGCAGGTGATTGTGTTCAACATGCACATTTCAGCACCTTGACCCTGTGGATCAAATTTCTAATCATAGCATTTGGCTCAAGGTCTACAAAGATCCAGCGATGCATTCAAAAACATCCATATTAATGACAAGAGGAGGGAAATGCTGTGTAAGAGATGCATGGGATTGCATTATCATCAGGGCGCCAAAAGCACACAGAACAATTTTGGAAAGTGCAAAATGTAAATCAAAATGCTGTTGCAACACTCAAGTCCTTCTGACCAGTAATGACATCGAACTAGTAGAACCAGGTATACAGACAGATCAGATTAGAAATGCTTTAAGCCACTAAAGATAGGAAAGGGACAAAGACAAAATGCTTTTTCTCCTCCTGATCCCTTTGAGCAATCACAATATCTTCCTGCTGAGATAACTGACTCATTTTGTCAGATGCTGTTTGAGATTTGCCCTGTGAAATGGACTGTGGACCTAAAAACTAGAACAGAGAAAAAGGATCTGTAGGTTTCCAAAGCAACAGTTTCTCTTTATTAGTCGCTGGTAAATAAGTTCAGCCTGGTTGGTTTTTATAATTAAATTAAATAAACAAGATGCCGTGATTTGTAGAATAATTTGAATATGTACAAATCCAATTGCTCTGTTACAGCAACATAATAATTGTCAATCCACAAGGCATTTAATAAAAATGGAGAAAACTGAGAATAGCAACAGACACTTCACAAAGTGGAGGAGAGATAGTTGGCTAATGGAAACAGCCAGTGGAAATCACTTCTAACTAGTGTGGACATAATGCTGCACTCAGCAGAAACATAACTTCAACACACATTTATTATGCTGAGAAGGTCTTTCTAAAAACTCACAATTGACTGAGGAGATTTAAAGAATCTATCTATCTATCTATCTATCTATCTATCTATCTATCTATCTATCTATCTATCTATCTATCTATCTATCTATCTATCTCCTGCATTTTATCAGCACAGAGGAATCACTTGGTTGAATTTCCTTCTTAGCTTGTCATCAAGTTAAGCAAAAGCATGTTAATGAATCAAGAAAACATCAAATACGTACGACACTTGCCCTTGACGATTGGCTTTGGACTCCAGTAATTTAGCATGCTATTGTCTAAAGATCCATGACAGAGAGAAGCAACAGGACCAGAGAAAGAAATTTATAGAGTTGAGAAACTATTACCAGTTGAAAACAGCTTTATTAAGAAAATCCTTTTTGTAAAGGGAAGCAGAAAGTGGATTCCTGCTCTCTCTGATGTCAGGTTATTCTCCTCTCCTTCCCTTCTGGCTACATTTGAGGTCATCTCAGTCACTCTGTGCTCAGATTGTCTCAAAAGCTAATTGTCAAATTCTATAAAAGGTTGAAAAGCAAGAAGAATTAGCAGAGGGTCTTGCAATAGAATCACATCTAAAGGTTGTGCAACAATAAGGCAAAAAATTATGACCACTGAAAAGGCAGTTCCAAGTGCTTTACACCATAAAAATGCAACACAGAAATCAATTATGAAGCACACAAAAACAATGCATTTTGTCAATACCATAATCAAAATCATCAAGCAAATACACATCAAATATATTGACCAATGTTCCAGTTATAATTAATCAAAAGCAGCTTTTGGCCTTGATTTAAAGAAACTTTTCCAGTTTCCTGAAAAATGGTCATTGTGACGTCGAAACAAAAATGGTTCTACACAATCTACAAAACTTCATGGATCTGCTTTTAACTCCTGGATGAGAAATACAACAGCAAGCCTTCAGGTGTCTGGTGAAGTGAAGGGTTTGGGCTGTTTGACAGACTTGTACAGTAGTAACCCAGTGGCCATGTTGCTGCACTTCATTATTGTTGTAAGAACGGTCACTCATTTCAAGAAGGACATTTTGAAAACAGCAATAAAAACAAAAAACAAAACATAAATATCAAAAAGAAAAAAAAACAACAAAACATCTCCGGTTGTTTGAGCCAACACTCATCTCCAAACAAATACTTCAGAGGCAAGTAAATGAGCCAAGAGGGGATTGCGCCAGCCAAGAGCACTGCAGGAGTCACAGCTGTTCAAATGGGAAAAGGTGGTAGACAAACTAGACACTTATTACGATTCTGGGACACTTGCTCTGATTACGCCCTAATTGTCATTCTCAACAAAGATGAAGTGCTACCCCAGACATAATGACAAATTTATGCCAGAAATTGGATACAATACCGCAACAGCCATTAGCTGAAAACTCGAAGATGGCAAAACAGCATGTGCACGACAAGCGTGGCGGTGAGAGAACTCCGAGACGTGTTTTCTCATATGACCCTGAGGCTTTGTTACCTTGAATCTGATATCAGAAGGTCAGCCTGACCCAGAAGACCTTTTGATTGATCAGAACACTTAAGCCTTAAGGGTCTTTCTGTGTCCACAGTGGGCCTCGAAGCAACTATCACTTTTCCGTAAAGCTAGAGAATCACTCTGTGGTGATGAATGAGGAAGAGGCAGGGAGTATTCAGGGACAGGGGGTGACAAAGCCCTGTGTCACAGCGGAACACAGCGGGACAGGGGCAGAGGAATGGGACTCAGTCGTTTATGCCTAAGGAGAGGAGGGGTCTTATAAATGGCTCCTGCTTTGGGCCAACTACTCAATTAGTTGACCTGACAAAGTGCTCTGTCTCCACTCAACCACTGTTTTTCTGGCTCTGTGCAATGTTTGTCATCAGCTTACAGGTGGAAAATAAAAGACAAAGGGGGATGTTGGGGCGATGAGAGCTGAAGGTCAAAGAGACGGCTTTTTTTTAATTTTTTATCATCCATTACGACCATCAATTAAATGTAATGTGATGAGACTTCAGAGATTTTAATTGTATTTTTTTACAACGTGGAACTTAAGACTTCCTTGCTAGCATTACATTTTACTGAACAACTTAATTACTGGGATATTGGACTGCAGGGAGTCGAGGCTGTAAAAAGTCTGCGATTGCAAATTAATCCCCAAAGTGAAATTCAGTTCTTTATATGTTGGGTATTAGCCAAAGCTTTTTTTAATAGTTCAAGACAGTTTCTGAAGTTAAGAAGGGTACACTGTCCAATCCATGGGGAAGTGTGAAGATGTAGATCTCATGCTTTAAATGGAAATGTGAAAATAATAGGAAGAAATGAATAACTATCTGCTTAGTTCTTTGATCTTTGTCATTTCAAGAAATGCATTCTGGCTTTAACTTGATCAAATGTAATTTGGACGCTACTCAAGACAGGAATTAATAATATTATTTTCTTTTTCTCCTTAATGTCAAACATTATAGGAATAAAAAGAACATATATATTATTGCACATTAGATTTTTTAAAATTATTTCTTAATTGGCGCAATTACTGGTCTGTCTGTTTAAACACTTATCAAGTTCAGTTCATATAACTTTTGTTGGATCTAGTCCATTCTTAAGGATAAAATATGTATTTTCTTCCAACTTGTCCTTTTTTTGTCCTGTTTCCGTATTCTGTTTTAACCCAGATGGTTTTTAATCTTGGTTTTCTAACATTTCTAACTTTTGCTCATTGTTCTTTATAGTGCTTCAGTACACTATTTTCCAGACTATGCAGAACTCCTAAAAAAGAAAGAAAGAAAAAAAAATTCTACCCCAATTTTCTAGTGTTGTGTTTCAAAGTATGAAGCTTTTGATAAAACCAGGGAGCCAGCATCAAATGAAAATCATTATTTTCAAAGGAGCTACATTGTTTAACCCTCAGTCATCAGAGGGTTAATTCACAGGCAATGAGAAAGTAACATTATTAACAAGAACATCAATTTGTGAAAGGGTAGAAATTAAATGGCTGTCCTCTGATACTGAAATTAAAAATTGAATGTATTTTTAAAAAAGTTGTTGAAGAATTGCTAAAAAAAAAAAAAAAGGGATACAATTTTAATGCTAGCAGTGTGTTCTTGCCCAAGAAATCATTTTTAAAAATTATTTTAGCAGTGTTTCCATGTAGGTTGTTGACAGTGAACAAAAGAGCCTCTGTTTAGTTTTACTTTGAGTTGATTTACATTTACATTTCCTCCATTTATTAAGAAATGTTTGTTGTGGATAAAATGCGATATTGTACCCTTGTTTTATGTTGAGGGTCTAATTATATTTAGCAAGCTTACTAAAAAATAATGCAATGTTGCCAACTCTTCTGTAAATACTGCAGATGAGTTATAACTCCATAGATGCTTTCCAGCTTGAATAAATCCAAAATCTCCACCAAGAAGTCACTATGGTAGGCTGCATATTCGTTCATGTACATTGTTTACACATAGATGCTTTAAAAGTCAATTTATTCTGTGTCAACAAAATGGAAAAACCTGCATGTCTTAAACCAAGCATAAGGTCTCCATAAAGACAAAACACAGAGTGAAGTCTAACCTTTACATAGAGTCTAGTTTTCTTTGTGATACACACATTTGACATTCTAAAAAAATCCCCTTAATGTCATAATTTTGCCTAGGAAACCAAAATAATTTGAGCCTTTTGATATGGACGATAACTGTTTACTATGCCATGGAGACGCTTTGTGTAATCTTAAAAAAAATATCACTTAGAATAACATTAAAAAAAAAGATAAAACTATCTAAATTTCGACTTTTTATATTCCAAAGTGTGACTAGTAACTCTCCTGTTTTATTGTAGGTAGCTGGAGAGCTCTGAACCCTCAGATAACAGAGTGACATAAGGAGCTGTGGAGAACACAACACTTTAAAATTAATTTTACATAACATCCTATACCACTGCTTATCTGAAGGCTCCAGCCAGTTGAGAATGGCCCGCTATGGCTCGGATACATGGCACAAACACGTACGCACTTCCCCAGGCTTTTCCACATTTCTTTCTGTATCATCTACCAACAGATGTAACATGTGTATTTAATTGCTATGCAGTTCGCCCAATAACTTGTCACAAGCTGACTCTCCTTAAAGACATTCTTTGACTTTGTCATTTGTCCTTCTTCCAACACAGATTACCTTCAATGGATGACTTTAGTAGCTGCCCAGCATATTTCTCTCCTCATCAAGTGCAGTTGTAATGAGCTCATGAATATCTGGCATTTCAAAATCTTATTTTCAGAGTAAAAGTTGCATGCTCTTAACCTTTTAAGCAAATATGCACACCTAAGTGTTTGTTATTGTAAATGTACTTTAACTTGTCGTATGAAAATAAAAAAAAAGTGGCCATGAAAACCAACTCACAGGAATGGATGGACGTATTTGATAGGCACTTGGACATTAATTGCAATATTATTTCAACACGTTTTTGAAGAGTTGATGCACTATGTTTACAGGGTTTCTCCAGCTACAGGCTCACTGTGTTATGTGATTGTGCTTACAAGTGCCTTCACATTGAGCATGTACTCTCATTACTGTAGTGCCAGAGAACAAAAAGCAACCTTGTAATGAGCAATTTATTTTGATCGAAAATTACAAAAATAACTGTTGCATTCTGTATGTCATTCACACACAATGTTCACGTATTCCTAAATCAGATGATGTTGCTGTGATTTAGCTAGAGTTTATCTCATTCATCTATGAAGAAAAACATTTATTTGTCAGTGGGGGGTTCATGGAAGTAAACACATCTATGAGGACAGGATGCTCCTGAAGTGTCAAAGCCAATCTCTACATTGAAAGGACCTTTTGACCCTAACTTATGAAACAACAGCTACAAATAGCTCAACGGGGAATAAACAGCCAGTACGTGAGTCGACCACAGGTGTCGATTATGAGCATAAATATTGTCAGGTAAGAAAATGCTTTGTTATTTCCAATAATTAGCAATAATTAGTTTTTCTATGTCTGCATTAATTTCTATTTCTATCTAACTACGACATCCCCCCTTCTTATTGGAAAAATCTTTACATAAATATTCCCATTATGAACTCCTTATTCTAATATCCCTACTTTTGTCTCTGGTGCCCAGTTTGTTTTGCACTTATGACTGAATTCAGTATTTTAGAGTCCAGTTTAATGTCACCACCTTCCTCCAACTCCTTCAACTTTTAAAAACATTCTCAACTTGTATTTCCTTTTGTCATTCAGGCTTTTGTAAATATCTATCAGTTTGAGATACGGATAAGAATGTAACTATTATAAACTTTAAATCTCAACACAGTCGAACTGGGAAGTGTCCAAATAAAAATAAGATTTTGAATCATAGTATTTGGTTTGAAATCCCAGGGTATAACAGAATGCTCTACTCTGGGAATGTAATAGTTCACAAATAATTATGTGTTAGGGAAGCCTAAGGTTGAAATGCATACACTTATTTTGCAGAGAAAAATTTGGGATTAAATGGGTGAGTTAAGATCTTAGGAAATAGAAACTTTATAGAAAAGGATGTACTTGAAGCTAGAGAAATATATTTTATGTTTTCACCTCTAACTTTCTCCTAGATCCCTCCACATATCACTGTTGCCAAAATAACAAAGCAGCATAAATTCTGTATGTAATTCTTGCAAGCTAATGTTTTTGTTGATGTTGGTCCAGAGTGTTTTGGAAGAAATAAACCACCTGGTAGTGCTGTGAAAATATGCAAATGCGAGCAGCCTTATTGGAAAACAGGCTTATTAAAAAAGTGTAAACATGCAAATGTTACTGTAAATGAATCAAATCATATGCTAACTAATACATAATATAATCTGCAACAATTAAAAACAAATATGATGATTTGTAATGGTAATTTTAGAAATAGTGCACTGTAAACATGGCTTAATTCAGTTTTTGCAGTGTTCAGCACTGTTATTGATTCCCATTACTCCAGAGCTCAGCCATGGCATTAAGTCTTTGCTTCTATGTGTAGATTATTTTATTTTCCCATTTATTACAAAAAAACAAAAGCTATTTATATTTATTTACTCATTTATTTTTGACAGAGGTAAACTAGCTGAGCCAAGACACAAACAATTACTAAGGGGGTGTTAGAGGAGCAGGCATTGTGTTATTGCCAACATTCAGGACTCTTTAGGACACAAGGCCTTTTGGCAGCCTTGGGAAGGTTTACAGATGAAATCTCAGCAAAATGTTTTCTTCAGTTTTGGATGTACACCATAATCATAATTTAGGCAAAGTGCTTGCCAACACTAACTGCCTAATTAAGCATTCAGCTGTGCTCTCATTGACTTTGAGGTCATTTTCACTCCGGCTAACAATGCAGTGATTTAATTTTCCAGAGTGTACATCACCAGCATATTGTTATGGATATGAGTTCTTACTAAATATTTCAATTAGATGTCGTCAGTCGTGGAAACTAAACTTTTCAAGTACTCTCAATCTATTAGATGTACACTTTGAAAATTATAGAACATGTGTTGTTTTGTCTTTTTTTTTGTCTGAGTGGAGAAATAATTTTTTCCTCCGTTTTCTTTCTTTGGCCATATTCATGAGGATCCATGAGGGATACGTTGAAATATGTACCTAGACAAAGACAACGTCTTTATATTCATCTGGAAACCAATGGCAAATTATACACTAAATTGTATATTATACACTAAACATTTTTGGTAGAGCATATTTTGAAAAACTCAATTTTAACAGCAGAATTTGTAACTCATAATGCTTGGTACATTTATTTCTACTAAAGTTACTGCACTTCTTCATGTCATTAATAAATCTCACTCAATTGTGTAGATGCTGTAGAGCAGTTGTGCTAAAACTGGTATAAAGGTTTCAGAGATTTGCCATGCTGTTAGTATACTCATCTGTTCATTTGTAATAAACGGAATTTGTATTTTTAAGGTGAATGTATCCGTTTTTTTTACATGTTTTGATTTGTTTGGTGACTCTTTTTGTAAATCATGTACATAATGTCATCAATTCTTAAATCATAGTACAAAATAATGTAAGACAGCTCTTGCTTGATAATTCATCAGAAAATAAAATGCTATCAAATGGAAACAGGGAGTCGGTGAACTAAAGAGGCAGCTTTACAGAGCATCACAAGAAAATATTAATTCTTCTTCACTGAATACTGATTCATCACTATAGTGTGCTTTGCTGTGTTTACCTACTGCTTATGGAGCATTTCAGTTCAGAAAGTTGAATTGCTGCGAGTTTGTTCTGAGCACTTAAGTTTGCTCACTGAGGCAGGTGACTGATGCACAAACACAAGACATCTGCTCTAAGCACAAAGTCCACCAAGATCTCAGTTTGTATTTCTTTCACCAATTGAGCTCCCAACCTGTGTAAGCGTCTCCTTTCACCTGCACGGAGCACACGCCGATACTCGCTTAAAAATAGCCCGCAGATACACTAAGTGAAATCCAAGGTCAAAACGATATCAAACAATCAAAGTGCTCCTTGTGTTTGTTGTTGCTTTTCCAAGAAACCGTGGCCCTTGGAATTGTTCTGAAGTTCTTTCAAAGTTTGCAGGTGCCAGCTGAATCTGATCGAGGCCCCGGAGCCTTGCAGACCTATTTTAAAAAACTCGAGCATACTGCTGAAGCATTAAATTATAACAAAAACACCATGATAAAGCAAACTGCTGAGCTCTGGAGAGCTCCCAATGTGTGTCTGCCAGTCATCTGATAAATTTTCATGCGTTCCAGGTATGGTGCAGTCTATTAACATTTTTAAATGTCACAGATGAAAAACAACAACCACAGCAACAATTATAATGAGGCAGGGAGAAAAGACCTCAACAGGCCCACCGAAAAAGTAATTTCAGGAGCATATAAAGGCAGGCAGACTATTGGGAAATTTATTTTGATGTTTTTTTTTTTCTTTTTTTTTTTACATTTACATCCAAGGATGTATGTTCAATTTCCCACAAACTATTTGGGAAAGGGGTGTGTCAGTGAATGTTGTGTTTGATAAATATCTTGAAAATAGGATTGGGGCTTTGGGGCTCAGAGTTCCAGAGACATTCCATCAATCAAGCCAAACATGCCTTAGTTAAAGGCACTTAAAAACACTTGAGGAAAAATTCAAAAACTTATTTAAATTAAAAGTACACAGAATAAAAAAGATTTTAAAAAAGATAAAAACAATAACCTTGGTCAATGACCTGCACAGCAACTTATCTGTAAACAAATCCCAATGACCACAATATCTGACCATTCCCATCGATATTTTTTGCTATATTGTCAGTTTTTGTTTTTTTGAAATAGAGGGATATGATGCATAGCCAGTCATGATAAGTATAAATAGGTCTGTGACTAAATATGAGCTCATTAAGCTGATCGCCATTACAAAAACATTTCCATAGACTGCCTCCCACACTGCTGCTAGTGTTTTTTTATAGAGACCTATAACCAATCAAAATGTTGTCTGTGCCATGTTTACAACTTTTAAGTTATGTTTGCTTTTAATCTGCACAATTTAAGATAAAAATAAATAAATAAAATGTAGCAGAAAAACTTAAACATTTATTAGAAGTCAGATTTGTAAAAGGCTTAAATCAGTCAATGCTACATGAGATTGTGTTTATAGTCACTGTTTCCCCATAATGGCTATTTTCAATTCAAGCCTTCAACATTTTTGGTCGCTTTTGGCTACCGTAACTAAAACCAATCCAGGGCCTCACTTTTACCTTCTTCAATAGAACTCTGAATTTGCGTAGACAAATGCAGATTAAACCTGAGTTTGCATAAATAATGCACAGGTTGTGTTCATTACCCTTTATTGTTATTGGTGAGGAATATTGCTGTCATGGTGGCTGTGGTATGCAGAGGTCAGCGGAGTGTTGTAAATATTTGCTATTATAAGCTCCAATAACAATGCTGCATTGAGAGCCATTGTGCACGATGAAGGGCCTCTGCAGAAGACATGGCTCTGTTTCACATTTGGTCACACCTCTGGCCTGAATTTTAATCACACTCTCTTTGCAAACCATTAGAAGTAGAAAGTGACGTTTATTAGACAGCGGAGGAAAATAAACAAGGCTAATTGGCTCGCACCGAGAGCGCTCTGCTCTCTCCCCTTGGTCCTTTGTTGGGGAATAAACCTGCCAGGGAGTAAGGTGCAAAATTTCATAGCCGGCTGTCCTTTAGAGAGTCACCTCCAGCTTTGAGGATGCATCCTGGGCTCAAAGCCTCTCCTGAGATCAAGGATAGCTCTACGTGATCATTTATAGATATAAGAATGCAGACACTAAGAAGGTATGAAATGTGCCATGTTATATGGCATACATATGGTTAGTTTTGGCCTTATTTTTGCATTTTTTAATTTCATAAGTGAGCCTGTAGCTTTGCAATTAAATCAAAAATTGTATCTGTTATTGTATTTTTTTTAATAGAACAAAAATGTGGAGAGTTCACCTGGGATACAATATTACAGATAATCAGTTTTTTGGTGTATTCAAAGGGTTTCAAAATAATTATTTGTTTAGCATTTTTTTTCATCTTATTCTAAAAAAAATAACTGTGGCAGAGGGTGTCGCAAAAATGTATAAAGAGAGCAATAGGAAGTTACCAGGAGGTAAATTAGAACTGTCTTTCCATAGGCAATAAAATGTGACCCTGTGCACGTAGTCTTTACTCTGACGACAACTCACGGATGAGTTTGATTCTTGCATTACTTTTTCTGCAGTGTTTTCTTAGGGGAAATCCCATCCCATTCACACAGAAAATAACTGTTATGAAGCAGCTAATCACTTGGCATGCAAACAGGCTGTGCTGTTTCTCAAGGGTGTCAGTTTAGTTTATGAAGTGAGAAGAAGGAACGGAGAAATTCTGTCTTCAATCTGTGGCAGCAGACTAGGCTTGTGCCAATCTGAGATCCTCCTGGTTCAATAACCTTGAGAAGAAATATCACAATGTCAAAAATATAAATTACCAAAAAAATAATTTATTTTCTTTAAAATAGAAAATAAGTATTAAGTGAGCAATAAGTGAACAATATAGAATGTTGATTATTGTTGTTATCAACAGTTTTAAGTATGCAGATATTATTTCAACAAATACAATTTTATGCAAAAAACCTTTGTGTTGCAAAATGCTAGATCTTTTTCTCGCTTGTTTGAGATTAGCACAGGTAAAACATTCAGCTTGGTTATCTGTTACCCTTCCACTAATTTTCCACAAATTTCTTCACCTTGCTGAAAACTCATCATTTTCATTTCAAGTAAGCAATCTATTACATGAAATAGATAACTTTCCTTCTAAAATGTAACAATAACTCTTTACCCTTTTGAGTAACACTTTATTTGATGGGTTGTGAATAAGACTGTCATAACATTGTCATAAAATACTTTTATAACAAATTTATGTCAGCTCATGATTTCCTGGTTAATGTCAAGTTGTCATAACAAAGACATTTTGAATAATATCAACTTTATATTAAAAGTGTCATGATTTACCCAATGACACTTTCTGACAACAGTCATAAATATTCATGAAGACTTACTCATGCTCACAACAGGTGCTATGTCATGTTTATGACAGTGTCATGACAGTCTTATTCACAACCTGTCAAATAAAGTGTTACCAAATTTTGTTGTTTTAAATCCTTCAGTGAACCATCATCTGTTATGATTCTGGTGTGTGTGTGTGTGTGTGTGTGTTCGTGTTTTTGAGTGAATCTTGCCACGTGTCTGAGGAATTTCTGCAGATGGGTGTTCCATTCCTGAGCAGCAGGCACACCTGGCATCAATTACCTCTTTGGGTTCAGAGGACTTAAAGAGCTACATGACAATCTCTCTTCGCCAGATGATTAACCTTGTTGGGTTACAATTAATTTCCTCCATTCGAACTGCCATCTACAAGCCTTCAGTGTCAAGATCTCCAGAATCAGTCCTCCTCATTTCCTGTGTCCTCTGGACTTCCACCTACCTCCTGACTCGCCAACACTCACCCCACCATCACAGAGCTAGAACTCACCATCCTCCAGCTGCACATCCGGGTCAGAATTACATTCCCACAGTGCTGCATCCTTGTCTCAAAACTGTAAGCTGTCACCCATCTGTTACTTCCCAGCTTCATTCCAAACTCTGTTAAACCTCAGATTAACCATTCCTTCTGCTTCCAGACGCCTCTGCCAGCTAAACCAGTGAGGGAACATCATCACCCATTCTACTCACTGTACATATTGCAAGTAGACCCAATCTACTTTATCGCTGTTGTTCCCAGACTGATTCTGCATGTGGGTCAAAAAACTATGTATTAACATGATTTTACCAACTTTCAGCCAAAGAGTGTTTTGACTACCAAAGCTTTACATTACCAAGTACTTAAGGTCTATAATTTATCTTTAGATTAAAGCAGTAAACATATATTGTTTGAGTATGTAATAAGGCAAATCAAGAATCAACAAGTTGTTTAAATGTTTTGAACTTTCAATGGACATTAGAAATTGTTAGTGTACAAAGTTTTTGACTTATTTTGACATTTATACATTCTTTATATTAGTGATAAATGAAGCAAATCTCATATTTTGTAGGCTGCTTATTCTGTCAACTTCAAACGCAGAAAATTGTATCAATACATCATAACAGGCAGTCCAGTTTGTGCAACCTAAAGAAAAAGAACCATCATGTCACATCTTTGAAACAAGACATGATACACAGAGCCAACTGCCACTACATCAAATAAGATCCAGCAGCATGTATCCACTTAACAGTACTTCAAACGGGTAGAACTATATCTTACTGATCTTTTGCAATGATATCAGCACAGACAGAGGAACACGATTGCTGTTCAGGTGAGTAGCTACAAATATATCACAACTACCCAACTAAAAAAAAAGGAGATATTAATTCTCCTTCTTCATGGCCTTCCACCTACTTATTTTTACTCCTTGTCCACTGTAATGGTGACATCACTAAGTCTTAAAGTAACAAAAATAATTTGCCTTTCAAGTAAACGTTTATGAATCATTCATTTAATATATCAAGTATGAAATAATTTCAGATTAATGTTTTCTTATATATTGTTTGTCACTTAAACAAAACACATTTGGTTCAAGTGCCAGAGAAAATGCCAAATTCCTTGACGTAAGGGCATCTAAAGGGCAGCCTGCCAGACATTTCCTACCTTCGGGATTATTTTCTGTAGATCCCAAACATAATTCAGAAATGGTACATGATCAGTCAATCAGAGCAGGCAGTTAATGCAGAAAGACACTTTTCAACAGTACAGGTGGATTTATGAAACTAGTAAAAAAAAAAATAAATAAAAAAAAAATCTATTATTTACTGTTCAGATTTTTATTTGTTTTAATTTTTCTTCTATGTCTTCGAATTTCTGTTTCTGTTATTTTATCCTATTGAAAAGGTACTGACTCAGGTTATTACTTTGGAGGAAAAACTTTAGATTGAAGAATACTAACATGTTGGAGTCCAAAGAACAGTCTAAGCAACAATTCAAAAGACACATGAGATCTTTTTCTCATTTTTAAAAGGAAAAACTTACTGCCTATTTAAGTAATTTTTAAACTTTCATCTTACTGTGCTAGAAATAAAGACCATACAATACAATTTTATTGATTCATGAATATATTAACAACCAGGTATAAACTGATGCACAGACTGACTTCAGCTAAATATATGAATAATTCTAGTTAATTTGCATAGCTCTATTTTTTTTTCTTTTCTTTTTGGCTTGTAGGGTTAGACTGTCATAGCTGTTGCTTTCAGCAGAAGAGTAATTGCTTTTGTATTACACATCTGAGTTGTGTGTGCTTTTAATTTGTTTTGCAAATTATAACTGTGGAGCTTCAACTAAAAGCCACCAATAATAAAATCACATTTGGTACTGCACTCTGAGGGCCATTTGTACATGCCATTTTGTATACACAGAACCACTGATTATAAGAATACTTGTTAAATGAGACAATTTGCTCAAATCAATAGCCATATTTTTTTTTTTTTTTTTACAGATGCCTTTACCTAACATAGTACAAAGATTGCACATGTTATGTGCAAAATAATACAAGTAGTGTGTGATCTTAGAGGTAAACTAAAAGTGTGGAGACTGGGTTGAGATAGCAGAAAGGCAACTGTAGCTCAAAAAACCCCTTGAGGTAACACTTTATTTGATGGGTTGTGAATAATAAGACTGTCATGACACCGTTATAGATGTTGTCAATGTGGACATGTTGTCATGTCCACATGGAACACAATGTCAGAGGAAGATTTCCAAAACCTTGTGAGTTCATGCTTTTGGATATCCAAAACCCGTATCTTAAGATACTGTACTTACAAGGTGATCATAATATGTTTCTTCAGATTTTTCTACTTCACTCTTAATAGCAATAAGGGCAACAACATTTACTACTCTGACTTATAAATTAAATTTTATATTAGTTTCACTTTTTTAATGAACTATATAAGAATGACATAGAATTTCTTGGCTGTCTGTTTACTACAAAGTATATTTTTCTTCGCTCTAAATTTAGCTTAGAGAAAACAGGACCAGAGCAACAGACTCCACTGCCAAGAATCAGAGACAAATAGACAAGCTAAGACAATTTTCCAAATTCTGTGACAGAGATGAGTGAATCACTTAACTTTAGGCATTATGCTAAGGCCCCAGTGGCTTTGAGAAACTCATCTGCAGTGAGTTCAGCTTCAACAGCAACACAAGGGTTCAGAGTAATTAATAACATTATGTTCTGTAATTACCTTCCATGTGTCCCCACATGGCCCAAGGGAACAGAACTGCAGCTAATAGTAGCGATACTTTGCGTTTAGAGAGCAGTCAATGTAACAGAGGGACTAAAATTGCCCTAATTTCATGTATATGTACGAGAGAGTGGAAGAGTGACTTAGAGAAAGGAAGAAAGAAAACTATGTTTACACATTTATTGTTCTTGTGCAGGAGCGTGGTCATTTAAATTTAGTACAGTAGTTTCCAGACTAAGTCCCTCTGGAGGAACATGCTTAACCCATCACTTCCTCTCCCAAATGCATTCGCCGGATCGCTCCATCTTAATAAAAGGGACACGGATAGCCATGGGAGTGTGCTTTCCTCGAGTCTCATTAGAGCAGTAGTTCAGCCAAGCTGCACAATATGGAACCCAACACTGCTTTACCTTCAAATTTAAATCTATTTATTTCTCTCGGCTTCAAAAGCAAGGAATGACACATTTGCATTTCGCTGATTAACACAAAACTTGATCTTTCTTTTCTTATTAACCTTATACATATTTAGAGCTAAATGCCAAAACATATTATGATCACTAACAGCTCAATGTTTTTAATTAGCACTTATCACTGTGTTTGTGGAACATCATCATTTTTTGAGATCACAATCATTTTTGAAAGGTCAATGTAAACAATATTTTCTATTAGAAAAATAGTTAAAAATATTGTTAAAAAAGATAACTAAGGAATTTAACATGAATGTCAGAAGAAAATGCATTATAATTAAAAAGTTGTTTTTTGTATTTGTTACTGATGTTTTGTTAATATGTTGGTGATTTTATTAAAAAATAAAATTCATATATTTTATAGATTAAATACAATCAGACTGGAATATTTTAGGCATGCACTTTGTTCAAACTGTATTTATGATTATGCCCTACAGCTTCCAAAAGCCCCAGATTCAGTGTCTCAGAAAATGTAAATGTTGCATAAGCCATTAAGAAGAGTTCTTTAACACAGCAATGTTAGGTTATTGTAATGTCATGGCCTGCATAAACATGGGACGACACCTGGCATGACAGACAGTCACTGAAACCCTCCAAAATGAGGGTATGCCACAGAAGGTAGTTGCTAAACAAGCTGGCTTTTCAGATAGAACCGTTTTTTTGCATATCAATGAAAGATTTGGTGAAAAGAAAAAAAGTGGCAGAACTAAAGCTCATTCCAGAATTCAGCAGAGATTCACCTGGGGTGGACTATGGTGTCATTGCTTTGTGACCCACCACACATATCCAGAATATGCACTGCAAATGCTGAATATCTCCTCAAGTGCAAGGAACTCATTAATTTATGATATGTTGGATTTTAGCAGCAGTTAACAGAGAGACTTGCCTGAATATTATGTGATTAAGTTTCACAAAATGAAAACAAAGGCCATTGATTGGTCTGTTTTCCATATGTTTAAAACAAATTACAACCTAGTACTTTTATGTTTTATTTTTTTATTTTTTACCAAATGTGGCTTTGGAAATATTCATACCTGAACACCTCAATAATTGTGACCTACATGTGTTAAAACCCTTTTGTTTTAGTGTACAGTGTCTGTCAAATTAAAAGCTTCAACAAGGTTAACCTGATGAAGCAAGATACACACATTAACCCCTGTGATTTGGCTCTTTATTGAACACTCATCACATCAAGATGTATGTAATGGCAGACTCTAGTTAGAAGTGGATCATAGATGCAAAGTTTCACATGACCTTCTTGACTTTCCATGCCAAATATGCTACTGCTGTCTATACTTTCAAGTTTTATGTTACACAAAATGTGTGAAGCTTTGCACAGTATTGAACATAAACTGACTGACTAAAAGGATATTATAATGCATGCCAAGGGCCTGGATGGCGTGTGCTCTACAAGAGATGTATGTATAAACTGTGCTCACAGTTCCATTCATTAGTGGTCTTGTTCTCCAAGTGATTTATTGCTAATGGGCTCAGAGAATAAACCATCATTCTTCATCATAATGGCAGGGAAGAAGATGATAAAGGCTACCTTGATCTTACATATTCCTTATGGTGTTTACACATGGAGTGATGGAGGCCATCATAGACCACCTGGGTTGAAACAAGACAGATGAAAGTTGGTAAAGCCCTTATAAACATCAAGTTACTCAAACGGAATTGAGTGCATCCGGAAATTAGGATTATTACATTGTTTTAATTTGCTGTATGTCTTTGTTTTTGCACACTGGCTTCAGTGTTGTCTTCTGTTTAAATGGGAAACTCATTTAAATTTTAGTGATTAGGACACTGAATTTCCTCACTGAGGAATGAGGATTTCTTGGATTTCCCTAGGATTTCTAGGGAAGTCAGTGAGTGTCATTTCTGACCCTTTTCAGAAATGACACTTCCCGACAGATAAAGGCAACTAAAATACTGTTGGAATTTGAAAAAAGGGGTATGCTCAGGGAGAACCCATGCTCATAAACATTCATTTCAACAAAAAAGAGACCATGAAGATGAGAATAAGTGGTTCACCTTTCAGCAGGGTAACAACCTTAAACATACAACCAGAACTACATCAGAATGGTGTGTAGATCAAACATTCATATGTCTAAAAGGCCAAGTCAAAGTTCATACCAAATTGTAATTGAGAATTCATGGCAGAGCTTGATGTTCACAAACACTCTCCATCCACTCTGACGGAGTTATTCTGGAAACTGAACAATTTGAGACCCAAAACAACAACAAAAAACCCCCAAATAAAAACATGTAACCAGTGCATCTGTAAATGCAGAAAAAGGTGGTTCTAAAAAGTATTGATCCAGGGAGGCTGAATTGAAAAAGACAATGTATTTTCCCCATTTTCAAAACAATAAATCATTTTCTTTCTTTTCTTTTCTTTTTTTTTTTTTTACATATATATGCACTACTTTATGCTGGTCCACCACACAAATAAAATAAAATAAAAAAAAGTTTTGGTTGTTACGTTAAAGAAATAATGAATTGGTCCCTGGATGTAAATACCTTCATAAGGCACTGCATATAGGATGAGATGTGGATAGATGTAGATTTTGTCTGCAACATGCAACCTTAAATCATTCAGTGAAGGAAACAGGCTTTGTTTCCAACATATGATTGAGTTCAAAGAAAATGTGTAAATTCATGCAAATGTTCATTAAATTTACAGCCGTCTCCAGCCATAAAAGTTTACAAATTGCTACCATGAGGGATATTTCAGTCATTTCTCGAACTGAGCAAACTCTCTACACCTACTGACTTTGAAACTCAATTTTCAACACCTACATCTCTGTTGCTTTGTCTGAACTATGTGCAGTAAGATGACTGACCTTCTCCCTGAGAATCAATCTGTGTATGTAAATTGATGCATTACCACTGCGTTAGAGGAGAATAAAGGAGGCCACTGGCAGAGCACAAATAGAAAAATCAGTGTATTTCCTCAGTCACCCAATAAATGGCAATACAATTCAGAAGAGACTCATGAATTCAGTCACAGGTACAGAGGGCTGCTGGATACATGGAGCAGAATGAAACAGGGACCAGGAGTGAATGAAAGAGAGATGGTTAAATACCGGGAGTTTGACTGCTAGAACAATGGGATGGTGCTAATTAGAAAACAAAGAGCAGGTGTGAGGGGAGAGCAGAGGGCAATCTGTTGGAAAGAAAATGAGGCGGCACACTAAAGCAAGGAGGAATAACACAAACAGGAGAGTAGGAATCATAAATCTTATCAAGAATACAACAACACAGGAAATACATAATAAACTTTAAATGTAATTAAAAATACATTGCATTCTGATAGAAATTAATCAGTTTTCTAATATTCTCATTTTCCATTGTGGCAGAAACTTGAAGAAAGTTCCATCTGACACTGAGAGGAATCACAAGTACAATGTATGCATACTTTGTAATGACTTTTGTTTAACAAATCGTTGATTCAACAGAGAATTCATGTTGGCTAGGTAGGTTTATGGGATTGTTTGAGAATACGAGGCCCAGAAGTAACACAACAGGAATGGCCAAAAGATTTTATTGTCTAACCTGGCATGGAGGCATGTAGATTCAATTCAAGAAAAAGAGACAAAAAGAAACTGTAGAGATTTAATTGATAGGAATAATTCCAAGATGGTGAACTTTACCCTATCAATTTTATTAGGTCCAGAATTGATGAGAAATCTTTGAAGTGGCTCCACAAAAGTGAAAAAAATAAAAATCAGGTTGGTACACTGTGTGAGTTTCACATGGAGGATCCAAAGCAATAGAAGAAAGTGAGTGAGAGATTAAAGGTTAAAGGTTCCCAAAAAAAATGAGGAGAGGCTGCAAGAACAGGTTAGTGGTCAACAGACCAGAACAGAGGTCTAAAATCTAATAAAAGCTTTGATATCCTAAATCCAGAGTCTAAAATACAAGAGCCAGTCCAAATCCAAAACTTAATCAAACGACACCCACTGAGTAAAATCAAGCAAATAAAAAAAACGAGAATCTTCTATTCCTTTCCTAATGAGACGTTAACGTCAAAATATTACAAATAAATAATTAGGTAAAATAAAAGAAAGGATCAAATTATAAAGTATGTGTTAATGTTTTCTCAATGAATGTACAGACTTTACTTAAAGTAAATAAACACAACACAAAGAGGTGCTGTTAAAGTACTCTGGACATCTGCACACATTTAGACAACACAAAGTTGTTGTAATTCTTACCATTGGCATCATATGTTGCATCAGTGAAGAAAAAGATAATTTTCTAACTAGTTAAAGTTAGTTCTGGTTTAAAAAAAATCAATGTGCTTGTGCTCCTTTTATAGATACAGGTAGATTATGCAACTCATTTAAAAACATATATATTAATTCCATATAGAGTGAAATATTTCAAGCCTATGTATCTTATAATTATAATCATGGCTTTCAGCAAACAAAAACCTAAAATTCAGTGTCGCATCAAAAAATAAGAATGCTGTGAAAAAGTTGAATTTTGGAAACTCATGGTGTCATACTCTAATCAAGTAAATAATTCAAAACACCTGCAAAGGTTTCCTCAGCCTCCAGATGGTCTCTCATGCTGGGTCAACATGCTACATAATCTTGGAGAAGACTGCTGACTTGACAAATGTCTAGAAATCATTGACACCCTTCACAAGGTCAACACAAGGTCATGGCTAAAAAATACAGACCTGTATTCAAGCAAATCTCCAGGAAGTTGAGTAAAAGGAAAAGGTGTGACAGGAAGAGCTCCAACAGCAACGGGGCTAACCGGTATCTACTGGAGAGATGGCAGTAGATACCGCCATCTCTCCAGTATCTTGTAGCATAATGGTTCATCAAGAACCATTATGCTACAAGAACATGTATAGGTGAGCTATCTAGTCCAAGGTGATACAGAACTGTTCCTCAATAATCCAGTGACCTCTATATAGATGCAAAATAAATTAGCATTTTATTTGGAAAACAAGGTCCCAGAGGAAAAATGCAAAGTCTGTAACGTGTGAATTTTCAACAGTCAGTGATGAGTTGAAGTGCCATGTCATCTGCTGGCATTGGTCCACCTTGTTTTCTGAAGTATACAATCAACCAGTCATCTCCCAGAAAATGTTAGAGCCCTTTATGGAGATGCTTATTGTATTTTCCATCAGCAGTTCTGGTTCCTGCCCACATTGCTAAATGCACTAAAAAGTTGGTTCAGTCATTATTTTATTGTGGGGCGTCACACTCACCTGATCTGAACCACATAGAGAATCTGCAGAGTATTGTAAATAGGATGATGAGACACCAGATCCAACAATTCAAATGATCTCAAAGACTGCTGTCAAATAAACCATGGGATTGAATTAGACCTCAGCACGGCAACACATGCTGTATTGATGCTTTAAGCAAAAGAAGGCCAGATCAGGTACTGACTGCATAAAAATGTGTATGTTTTTCAGAAGCCTGATATTTGATTTTTTTTATTTTTTTTTATTCTATTTTTATTGATCCAATATAAATTTTCTAATCTTCAGAGACACTAATGATGAGACTTTTGGGGGGTTATCTGTAAGAAATTATCAAAAATGACAAGTAAAGAGTGCTTGAAATATTTTACACTATGTATAATAAATTTACATAACATGTTCTGACATAAGTGACAAATATAGAACAGGGATATGAATAAAAACATTTTAGTGAGTTATTTCATTGGGCTCCTCATTTTTTTTGTTTACAAAGTTTGGAAGAGAGCAGAAAAATGAGGATTAGTCACTGCTTCTCAGAGTTATTCCTTCCTAGAGATGTCCTTGTAATTTCCTCCTAACACTTGCTGACTGATAAATGACCGCAGAGGAGCCATCAGACCTAAGGGCTAAGCTGAGTCATGGGTGGACATTAATGGCTGTGCTTGTGACACTAAGGAGAGAGCATCTTTTCAGTGGTGCCTATTAGACAGATTCCAACAGTTGTGCCTGATTTAAATACAAAATATATTTAATAAGGGCAAGCAGAAGGACACAGGTGCTTCCCCAAAATATACGACACCGATAAAGAGTTTATTATTTCAGTAATTCCAGTAAAACAGTGGAACTCATACAAATTATTTGAACTGATATATTTACATTTTTTTTCTTAAGTTTAATCATTATTGCTTACAGCAGAGGAATACCTTTCCAGCTTATCACTTAGTTTGAAAAGCACATAAGATCCACTAATAAAATATCAAGAAAAAAAAAAAAAAAGAAAAAAAACTGCTGAAAATGATCTCCGTTCTTTGAATCACTCTGTGTTACTGATTCATGACTCTGCTATGTGCTTAGCAAGTCAAACTTGCTTTGATATCAATCTTCAACTTGTCTGTGTTGTTAGGTGCAGTATTGGTACCTTTGGCAGTTTTGAAAGGAGCCAAGTCTTGCTGTAAATGAAATATGTTCATCAATGATGCACTCTTTCCTGTTGCCTGGTTACCTTTATCTAACAGACATTTTACTTTCAATCTTTTTCAGGTAACCTTTTAAAACTTAGAACGTGTCAGTTACTGTCTACTGGACAACTGTATCAGCAGTCTTCGCAGGATTGTTTAGGAGATAATTTCACATTTCCGTTTCAAAATACATTTTTTGTTTGTCCTATGTATGAATTTTCCCAGAAGCCAGTTTCTGTTTTGATCGGAAAATAAGTACAAGTAAATTCTTTAACCACTATTGTAAATATCTCCTTAAATTGAAATATTGAAATATTCATTTTTTTTTTTTTTTCAGAAATGTATTACAATAACAGAAAGTAGTGTGCAACTTAAATTAGTTCCAAACTGTGCGTCTTGAAAGACCTGGATTGATTTTTCAGCATTTGTCTTTCTTTTCAACCAGCGTTCCTTCTAAGAATATAAATTTATCTTTTTTTTCAGTTAAATACTTTTTATGTCCTTGCTGCTGTTTCATAATAATGAAAAGTGAAGCACATTCTAATAAATACATTTTTAAAAAAAATCATTCAAACCTTGAATGTCACATTTTGCCAAAGGTAATATGGGAATAAATTTTCAGTTCTAACAGACCAATCTTGTGAAAAAGGCAAACCAACAACAAAAAAAGACTTTAAGAGTAACAGAGAAGCGATCTTATGTACTGAACTGAACCATCAACTGACCATGCTGTACAAAACTACCTCTGCCTTTTCTTGTTTATTTCCTTATCAATTTCTCTGAGGTGATATCATGACCTCCTGCCCTAAAAAAAAACAACAAAAAAAACAGCATGACACTGCTTTGCAATGATGAAAGGAAAGAAAAGCAATGAAAAGCACTGTTCAACAAAATTTTTGTTCAAAGCTGAATTAGAAAGGGGGGATAAAAAAAGGCTTAAAGGATCAAATTGATCAACTTGTTTATCTGGCTTTGCAACTGTATTAACTAAAGTGATATCCAATTTTTCACCATTTGTGTTTGATGCAATGTTGGCCCACTATTTGTTGATATGACAACTTCATCAGTGGAAGGAACGCTGTCTACAAACACCAAATACCGTCTTATGGTACTCACTAAAAAATAATGTGTGCCCCTGAACATTAAAATGTCAGATTTAACAAGTAAAATTTTTTAAGCAAAAGTGGAATCGACATTTTTACTATTTATAATCAAAATAATACTTCATAACTTCTGTAAGTGAGGTTTTGACTTTTTCTCTAAGTGCTTATAATTTTTTTTTATCATATTATGCATTGAAGTAAGTAATTGTCTCCCTCATTTTCTACAAATTTAAGCCTGAATCATCTAAGTCACTTTTTTTTTTTTACGTTAAAAAAACAGCGGTATCTTCTGTAAATGCTAAGGTTTTGGGGACAATAGGAAATCAAGGAAAATATACAAAAGGCGAAAGAAAAGGGATAAATTAGAGACAAAGTAGGAGAATGTATTGAAGGCTCTACAGACCCAATAAAAAAAGACAAATAAAAACCATATTAAATTCTGAATTAAATCGCAAGCCAAAGGAAAAAACAGCCGCTGAAGTAATTTTGCCATTATCATTCAGAATAGATTTAATTCCCAAATTCTGTAAGGACTATTGAGATGACAGTTTAAAATGTTTGAGCTCACACAAAAGTGGAAATTCAATAAATTAATGTTAGTTTAAATTTGAACATTTCATGCTGTTTTACCTTTGAAATAATGATTAAACACAAGGGTTTTTTTTCACTGTTGTAATTTAGATTTCCATATTAGTTCTGTACACAATCTTAAAACCTACTAATTCATGGTTTAGCCTTCTTTCACACAGTCTATTGTTCCAAGTGTTTACATTTTTAAATAAATTGGTGTGTTTTTGTGAATTGTTTTGTCCTGTCACGTTTATTATGCATGCATAATAGCATGACTCTAAAATAACTCTAAAAAAAATGTCTTCAGGAGAAATATGACTATTATTCTTTGTGAACAGTAGTAGAGAATATCTCGTTCCAAGAAGTGGTGATTCCACACAGAACAGAATGAGTCTTGAATTTTAGTTATTATTTTTATTATTAGTATTTTTTGCTTAAGAGCTTGTACCTCATTCATTCATGACAATAAAACTATGCTATGTAAAAAAAAGTTACTTAAAAATTTTGCCTTTCAGTTCCTCAACAAATACATTTTATTCTTAAGTTTGTGACCTACAGTGTTGTGCCAGATTAACTGTAGATGACCTTATTTCAGTTCCCTTTGCCAGGGTTTGCGGCATCCATTTTGGAAAAAAATAAATAAATAGATTACCCATTTTTGATACATTTTAAAGTACCTAACATTCTCCACCCAGTTCCTTATCTTTCATATTCCTGGAAAAATAAATGCACTTCTTTGGATTAACTCACGTTATTGTGACTAGAAATGTAAAAAGTAATTGCAGAACACTGAAATCGACTACTTGGTGGAACACAATAACTAGAACTTGCAAATGGATTCATTCTGATAGAAAGACATATGCTGAAATAACCTGTGTTATGACCAAGCTTTGTGCAAATTTCCCTGTGAGCAGATGTTAAATGCTCATGCAGAAAGTCTACATCAGTAGAAGACCACACCAGGTGCCACTTCTATCAGCTGAAAAAAAGGAGACCGATACCATTCACCGCGACTCACCAAAAGTGGACAGCAGGTTGAACGGAAAAACCTTTCCTGGTCTGATGAGTCCATCTGATGGTTGGGCACAAAATTCTGCATAAGGAACGGACTCAGTCCAGCTTCCAGCCATGGTTCAGGCTGGTGTTGGTTTTGTAATATGTCAGGCATATTTTTTGTACACTTTAGGCCCCGTAAAACTATTAACCCCCAGCTTACCTGAGTATTGTTGCTGACAAAACGTTTTCTGTACTCAAAATGTTTCTCCAGTCTCCTAATCTCAATCTAATAGAGCATCTTTTGGATGTAGATTACTGGGAGATTCACGTTGGCAAAAATGGGATATAACATATATTAAGATGCACTTAAGCGATATCAGCAGATTATAAAATGGGTTTTGGTCATGGTGCACGTGTGCGCGTGTGTGCGTGTGTGTGTGTGTGTTGGTGGTTTTATATGTGTAGGTGGACTGCAGAAGGAGGGGCTTGCCTTGGCCACTAAAAAAGCATGAACTGGCACAGGTGAAATCTGACAGAAAGCATTCAGAAAATGTCTCCAACAGGAAACCTAAAGTCTATTATTATAACACTGCACCATATATTTTGGAGCAGTGATTTTTATTTTTTTTTTTTCTCTATGAGGAAAGGCTGAGCCACAACTGAATGACGGGGTTTGTGCCAGAATTGTTTCACATGGCAGTAATACCTACTGGCTGGACAGTGTCAGTGACAAGTACACCGACACTTTCAGTGAAGGGGATTCATTAATTTTAGCAGTCGATGGCAGAGACTTTGCACTGGAAATAGGATTTTATTTTACTTTTTTCTTGTCTGCTTGGTAAGGCGAAAGAATTATTTGAGTGTCTTCCTGGACTTGTTAAAGCTCTCACCATCTATTATGTCTCTCACTGGTACTGAATTTCTGCCCCACTAAAGATGCTCCCTCCCCTCAGAGGTGAGGCCGCTGATGGAAAAACAAAGCGCCTTGCCCTGCTGACACCAGACAAACTGACATCAGATGGAGCCTCGTGTTCTGCCTCGGGGCCCTGCTGGGCCGAACAGCTGTCAGTTGAGCCAATGAAAGAGTGAGAAAAGCCCCAGGTTTACAAACAAGCACATAAATAAACAAGCTGCTTTCATTCTCATTTCTAACCTACATCATACAAAACTTCCTATACATAAATTGATTTAAGATGTGAGAAACTGAGCATATGTGAGTAAGCTGCGAGTTGTTTCTGCCTCATATCCCAAATAGTCGTAAACCCGACATAGATATAAATCCTTCTCTTAAAGAAAGGCAGCAAGATAAAAAGTTGAATTGTGGATTATCCTCTTGTGATCTGAGTTATCTGTAACCTTATGTTGCAGAAAGTGGCACTGAAGGGGTCATTTTGGAGATAGTAAAAAGACTGTAATGAGCAACAGAGGATATGAATTCGCAGGAAACTGCTATTCACACAGTCAATGCTGGTCTAAGAATTTGTTTAGGAGGATTATACTTTCAGAAGCTTTAATATTTTCTCTGTGTCTCTCTCCCTAGCTTGCTTGCCTTTGCCTTTTTTTTTGTGGTTTGTTTGAATGTAGCAATTTCAAGCATACAAAGAGGGTGAAATATAGGTTTTGGTTTCACTGCCCATCCTCTCAGTTGTGTGAGGTTTTGGTCACTTTTACAATTTTCATTTCTCAAGTTCACTAATTTAGCAAGCAATTTTTATTTATTTATTTATTTTTTCATCAGAAAAGACGTTTATTTCAAATGAAATATGTTTGTATTTGATATATTTCCAAATATAGTAATTAGCAGCAGTAAAGCAGCTGTTTCACAGACTGAAACATGTGCACAAACCTCAGGCAGTCCTGCAAGATATGGGCTAAAGCATGTTCTATGTACTTAGTTTGTATTTTTTTTAATTATTTGTCAAACATGATCTACAGAAAAAGCTTTTTGATCAAATCTCAATGTTAAAGCAATGTCATTTTATATAGATTTATCCTACTTATTTATTTTATATAGGCTTAAATTTTACATGGTTCTTTTTTTATCTCCTTGTTTTAGTTGTAATATACAGGGGATTGTGCTTCTTGAAATTCTGGAACGTGTCTCTTTTGAAATAAGATAAAGTCTTTTAAAAACAGAAATTAGTTTTAGATATTCTTTTAGTCGATGTAATGTTGCTCCAAGAAAAAATGGGATCTACATTAATGGAGCAACGCTATGAGCCAGATATGAACCTGGCATAAATGCTCCATAAATATTCTGATACCTTGAGATTACTATTACTTTACGCACCTAACTAAAGCAAACCATTACTCAAAATATGTTGTATCACCTGCAATTAGACTTTTGAACACTGTTGTTAAACACCACAATACCATATACTTCATTTAACTATTTACGGATAAATAATTATGTAGTTTCTACTAATCTGTGCGACTAGTAGAAACTAGGTGACTGTAAAGAATTGCCCTGCAGTCGAATAATAAATCTATGCCTAATCCTGAATATCCCTGGCTCATATTTGAGATGCTCCCTTTGAAAGGGGAACATGTACATGTATGTCAGAGCTGGAGTGATTCACATAAAGGATCACTTGAGTCAATGGCAGCATTTACTAATGCAAACACACAACTTTAGAACGTGTTCCCAACTCCATTTAATGACAATGACATTTTGGGAAATATTGCAGAGAACCTACAATAGAGGGAATAATTTTACCTTGACAACTAGTCGTTTGTACACATTGAAGCAATGTAGAGGCAACGACATTAATCATTTACTTGGATGATTTATACCTACCAGGCTACTTTTCATCTTGATTACAGTTGATAAGGATGTTTTGGAAACTTAAATAGCAGAGCTCAAATCCAATGCGAACAGTGGCTCATTATAGCAGAAGTCTAAGTTTAATATAAAATGCTATTTTTGTGACTTAAGTGCAACTCAAGTCCAAGTCAAAAATTTTAGTGACCATCTCTGCTTAAGATGGACACTAAAATTATCAATTATATTCCAGAATGACATAGAAATCAGTGCAGACTACTTTGTCAGAAATGGTGTGAAAATGCTAAATGGACAAGGAAGACAAACAAATATGACAGCAAGGGAACATATACTAAATATAAGAGAAAAAAGCTGCTGGTCAGCCCCCAAAGATGCTGGTTATTCAATGATGCCCTGACACCAGGACAGGACATAGCAGCTGTGCAAGATGCTGGTAACCAAAGTGTAAAATGGAACACCGTGACATTCATACAGCTAACACCCTGAGGGATTTTCTAAATTCAACAGTTCATGGCTAACCACCATTACATCGTGAGATGGTCAATAACAGTGGAAGTGACTGACATAGAAATTGTAAGCTACAGCAACACTAAGGAGAAGGAACATTAAAGCTTGAGAAATACCCAAGCTTGCAGAAAGGAAATGGAAAAGTTGTGCAAAGTCAAGAGGTAGGTAGTGCCAGAATTGTGAGCATTCGAGCCTTTGTTCTTAAACCTGAGAATGTTGGTTAAGAAGATTTCAGGTCATAGCTAAATAGAGCACAGACTTCGAAATATGCAGAATATAACCTGAAATCCCAAGCCTCTTGTGGCGGTGGACTAGTTAGGATGAGTGGAAGTTTCTCTACAGAACTAATCTATAGAGACATCAGAGAAATTATTAGTTAAAATATGTGTGATTGAAAAAGGATTCATGTAACATTGAATGAAGACAAATTCCAAATATGTTCATACAGGATTTAGCAAAATATGAAGCTTTCAAACATTTTTTGTTTTGTTTTGTGGCACAGTCTTTCTTTCTGTTACAGTACTTGCTGTTCTGTTCCATATGGTAATTGCAGGTACTAATGACAGAGATTTAGCTGTCTGCACACAGAAAAGACAGGTTGGGTGAAAAAAAAAAAAATCATGAGCCTCCCTGAGAGAACAAAATCATGAGAAAATTATAAAATTAGCATGGAACTTTTAATGAACAAAATTGAGATGAAAGACAAAAAAATAAATAAACATCGAATGAACTGAATCATTCAAAATCATCGTTTGTGTGGAACATTTAGAAGAGAAGCTAACCTGGCAATGCACAATGTGCAATATTAAACTCAAAAGAAGAGGCAACAGTGGCATCTACAAACTATGGAAAATTAATGAGGAAGGAGTTCAGAATCCACAAGCAGGATTAAAGTAAATATACTCAGCAACTCAGAGAGAGTTAACATGACAACAGTGTCTATTTGTAAGACAATATTAAAACTAATTCTGTTTTTTAATTGCCCTAAATGAATTCGGAAAATCTGTAGTGTATTCATTACTCACATAACATAAATCAAAATTAACTGATGAAAGAACACAAGTGCAAGTGCCTGATTACTGACAGAAACTAAATGCTGTCCTTGCTGTGCTTCTTGGTCCACAGAAGACAAATAAAGAGAAAAAACTGCCATGCCTGTGATTTCCCCCCATGAAATGTTCTGCTATGGTGAATGTCAGCCTGCCTGCTTTGATTGATTATGTTGCCTTTTACCAGAGAGTCTCAGTGCCCCATCGCAGCCCAGAGGAGGGCACGGGTGGTAATCTGACGAGCTGGGTGGTCTGTGACATCTGAGGATTATCGCTGGATATTTGGCTCTGTAGGTGTCTCTCTATTATCATTGCCTCTATTTTTTGCATACGAAAGGTTTGCATTTGCTCTTTTTCATGGCTCCCCCCCTGTTTCGCTTGCAGACAGACATGTGTTTGTACAAGACCCACCTGCTGAGATCAGACATGCTAAGCCTTGCATGGAGAATCTCTCCAAAGACCTCCCTTTACCGCGCTTGGAACGTGCCGACTGCAGGACCCCTCTGAACTTTTGTGTTAGGAATTAAAGCAGTTGAATCTCTGATGACTCACTCTTGGCCTGCTCAGCTCACTACAGGAGCAACTCTCGAGATGAAAAAATGCCATAACACCATGGTTCTCAATTCTCTAATATAGTTGGTAGTAGCTTTTTAAAAATAAAACAATGAATGGCACGTTATCTGTGATGTAAGGCTGTAGTTAAAGCAAGATAATGAGTTATTCAATGAGTTGTTTGCATCCTTAAAAGCAGAGATAATGTAAAGAACTCTGTACCAACAATGTGTTAGATTTGAACTCAGAAGTTTGACCTTCCAAGCTTCCATTTTAAATATGAATTTCTTAATGACAATATTTAGAGTTGTACGTAGCGAGATAACCCTAAATTTAGTGTTCAACATCAAAAATTCATTCAAAGCCAAGGGAATACAAGCGACTGCAAATAGCTGAAATCCACTAATGCTTGCGACCCTAAAAATATTCTTTAATGCTCATGCTAATTTTTTCGAAACAAACTATACCTTAATATGTCTTGATAAGCACATGGAAACCATCCTGGCATTACTGCCGAAGGTAACATCCATGGTTCTCCTTATCTAGGCCCTTGCGCGTACAGCTAATCACTGCCAAGGGACATGTAAAGCTCTCCACTATTGGCTGCTTTGCAAACACAAGTCAGTAGCATGTCAGCATTGTACCTACATATTCCCAGCTGTATTTTCTTTTAGATAATTTTGACATGTTCTACAAAACTATTTCCACATTCCCAAGAATAGTTCAAACTTACATTCCATCAAAAAAGTCTGTAAAAATGTGAATATGGAAACACTGAATGGTAAATAAGTGGTAGTCCACTATATGTAAAATTTTGTGAGTGTTTAAAGCATAAACCATTTGTTATTCATTCTAATAGGCTGATTCTCATTAAGATAGTGTCCTAGATAACATGATGTACTTTGCTGATATAAAGCCTACAAGACAAAACTGTTTCCAACTTACAAATTTGAGGTTAAAGTCAGATTTTCAGTTATCAACTGTTATGTAAACAAAAACTGGTAACTTGATGAGAAAACATATTTTTGATCCAGTCTTTATTTTTGATCATAAAATTTTGCACCAAAAAAAAAAAGTCAAATTTTGACTCTTTTCTTCACAAGACACTCATGCACATGGCTTCCTTTCATTTCCAAATTAGCTAGATGGTTCAATTAAAGCTGCATGGTAGATTGCTGTTTTTTTGGGGTTTTTTTTACTTAAATTAAATTAAATTAGCAAATTAAAACAAAAGAAGCTTTCCGTCTTATCAAGCGCAGGTGCAAATGTATGGTAGGGAACATTTATCTTTTAAAAGTATAGCAGGAGTGAAAAAGCCTGAGTCTGAAGAAAGAGAACAAAACTCAGTAAGTTAGCAGTTACATTTTACTCCATCCGTAGCCCACTCATTCATCATTTAGTAGACCTAAATTTCCTTAATGGATGATAAAGCGCTGGAGTCCTGACAGTGTATTAAATATTCAAATCTAAGATTTATTCATCGGTAAAAGGGAAAGGATCAAACTGGGATTTTAAAGATGATATCTTTGAAGAAATGTATTGGTAGCTTTAAGTAAACATGCCCATTTTATTTTTAAATACGCTGCTGAAGAATACATATTTGGTGAAAATATATATATATATTTTTGTAAATGTATCTAATATGTGATTTTGAGGGAAAAGATGGTTTATTGTTCCTTTGGTCAGAAGTCTATGGCAATAAAGCTCACTGTGCAGGGTGAGAGTTTCCTTTGGGAGCAACTAGAGTATGCAGTGAAAAGATGTATTGGTATGTACATATAATATGATCATATGATTCAGTGGGAATTCAGCACACATCTCAATGAAGGAAATACAAATATTAGATTTTTATTTTTTTTTTACTTCATTCAGCATTAAATGATGGAATACTAGGGCCATTGTTGACAAAAAAAAAAAAAAAAAAAAAACAAAATATTAATAATTAAAAAAAAAACTACTTGTGATGTATATTTTTATTTTTTTTAT